>JASCZW010005657.1:0-153728 GCA_034211315.2 Aedes japonicus
TTTTCTATTGTGCTGTTTGACGAATTCCAATTACCGCACGATCACGTTGAACATGGCATGCACTAAACGTCGCGTCCCCGATTTATATTATCCTGCAAAACGACGGGCATTTAACGAGACAAAAAGTCTAGAAGGGATAATTCGAGCCAAACTGCAACACATCAGAGACCGACTATGTGGTGGAGGTTCATGCGCATTGTTCGTAGTTATGCACCAGCGGATTACGCCCCTTACTGCGTGACATAATTAATGGACCATCCCTAATTCCATTATCTCTGTACCCGAGCAGGAAACAACAACTCCTGAATACCTAATTTTGATCTTGATAACTGGCCTTGGTGTTAGAGAGCTCAGATTAAGAGGTAAAATACCTAAGCAAAATACCTAAGAATTGCAAGCAAAATATCTCTCGAATAATAAATCTTGTTATTATGAATACCTGGGAATACCTTAGAGGTACTGTTTTGGTATTGTCTTACCTCAATTCTGTATTCGCATGACATTGTGGGAACAATTTTATGGTATTATCCTCAGGTATTTTACCTCTTAATCTGAGCTCATAAATACCAAGGCCAGTTATCGAGTTATTTGGTCCTGCTCGGGTAGTCATCGTCTTGCAATACCATAAAATATGTTTAATAAATTCGTAACGCGCTGCTCTAGCCATAGGCAATTTAGTTAAACTCTCAAATCCATTTAACTATCCCGGAGCATCCAAAACCTGTTCAAAATGGCCATTGATGGTTGCGTTCCTGAAAATATTTCTTAAGTTATCGTCACACAACACCATGAAGTTTAATACAAAAATTCACGAGGATCCAGTCAGTTAGCAATTTGGTATTATACCCGGGAAGGACTTCATCGGTATGACCATTTCATGGCGTAATCATGTTATTCAATCTGCGCCCGGCACTGGTCGAGAAAAAATTCTGGTTTCTGGAAAAATCATCAAAATCAATAAAAGTTGACTTCAAAAAATGACAGGCAGTGTAAGAAATGCAATTTCTACAAACCGTCGGTGTCCACAGACCGCTCTAAGACTTCAAGTATTATCAAAAAACAAAAATTGTTTTCCCGTCAATCGTTCCGGTTTCAGATTCGACAAAAACAATTCCTGTACCGACCATTTTGTCTATGCCCTTTAATCTTCACCCAAGTAAGCACCCTCTAGCAAGCGGTATTCTATCCATGTCACCATATTATTGGAAACTTTTCACCTCAGCAGTTGGCCAACCATCTCATTACTTCCACTCCCAAACTAAGTACGGACGACACTTGACCTTCATTTTGAAACTTCAATTACTCATCAACAACTTTGCCTCCGTCCTTTCACAGACATCCCGAATGCTCCACAAAAAAATAGGGAACATCTTCCGGAGGCCGCAAATAATGTCTTCCCATCCAGCAGTAAATGAACTTTCTGCCGGGGTGTTCCTTTTTTGATTAGAGTTTAATGCAATTTACTTAGAAGTGGATTATATTTCCAGCTTTGTCGGAAAAAGCACTCACCACCGTCAATGACAGTGGCGGCTCTGGGTGTCCAAGTCCACGATAACAAGCGCAAAATAGGGGTGGCTACTCCTCGGGGGTCTGTTTTTCCTGCATTTACACTTTTCCCGAGCAAACTTCCTTGGCGCTAGAACAAGTGAAGCTCCAAGTTTGTCTCGAGTGACTGTTGCCATATTGGTTGGGTTGCCTTGGTGCCTCGCTCAGTGTTCTTGTCACAAGTGCAGAAACATGATAATGGAATGAAAGTGATATTATGCAAATACCGTTTCACAGATGCCGAAGAAACCCTTTAATATAGTGATGCAAGGCATCAGGCAGACCAAATACAACGAATGCCTGCACTGAGACACTGTGTGCGCTCGCTCTAGGAACTCATCGTTTTCCTGTTGCAAACTGCATTCATTCTGTTGCTGCTTCTGCTGCTGGGGATAGGAGAAGCGTACAATATAAACATAGCAATTTAGCATGAATGTGGAAAAAGTGAGAGAAATGTTGGAAAAACATGTTTATTCTCTTATTTTATCAGACACCAGCTCGCCGGGGTCTGGATCTAGTGGCTGACAAACTGAATGAATTGCGGGCGGTGCATCTTGTCAGAAGTAACCTTGCATAACAACATGACGCACACTGTCACACCCCGGACAGGGCTGCAGCAGAATTTGTAAAGTGTTTTCCTTTGAGTAATTGCTTCCTCAACTGGATTCACGTGCACAGGGGCCTTCTGCCTTTGGCAGTGTAACAAATCCCTAGATCGTATACCAAACACAAGATGCTAAGCGGCGCTTTCCGACTGCAATAAGTTGGGATTTGCACTAGATCTCTCTCATTCAAGCTACCTACTCTGAGCACAGGAATTACTCAAGATGCCAGATGCTTAACGTAACTGGTTGGGTTGGTAATAAGTTTATTAAATTATTCGTGTCACAGTTTGTTGGAACAACCTCTGGGGATGAATAATAGAAGCTTAGCTTGGGAAATACTAATTAGGGAAACGACCTGACTGGCACCAACAAAAGGATCAGATTCAAAATATAGAGAGCTGGAAGGGATTCAATGCGGGCTTATGTTTCAGACTGTTGCAGTGGATTACTTTATGAAATAAGTCTTTCCTGACGATAGTTGACTGGGAGCTTCGGCATTGGCTGTGTAATTTAAGTACGGGAGTAAATATGGGTATTGTGTAAGTTTTGGGCATCAAACATTGATAGCTTTCTTTAGAACCAAAACGGAGGTCGTAAGTTAAATCAGTTTGCAAAATCTTGTTTTTGGAGACAAATTTCGTAACAAACGAAAAGTTGATTGGAAATTAGTTGGCAGCGTTTCAAATTTTTTACGTAAAAAGACTAGAGTTCAATAGAAAATGTACAAAGAAAAGTTTCAAATATGTCTTGGTAACACTAAAATCAATAGGTGTCCAAGGTTTTCACAGTCTTTGGAGTAACAGTCTTTTTACCCACTAGAGAAATTTTAAATCTTTAATAAGTCTATAGATTGTAACCGTTAACTAACTAAGTAAAATGGGGTTCTGTTTAAACGCAGTGGCTTTAGCGCCACTCTCAGTCTAATAATTTTGCCCGATTAATGGGACCTTTACTCAGGGAACCTTTTGAACGGTCGTGGGTTACTAACGGCAAAACATAACTTTTAAAAACGCTGACTCCTTAGATTATACAACAGGAGACAAACGCATTTACTAGAAAGGAACTCTCTGACTAAGCCGAAAAACGATAAATAGAACAAGATAGCAAAGAGACGCGTGTGCTTAAACCAAATGAGTGAAACAGAAAGAACCGAACGTAATGTAATGTGTGAATTTTATTCAACGAGCGGCATTGTTAACGATACAAAGGGTTAACAAGTGCCCTAATTGATTTGTAATTTTTTTAGCATTCGTTCGTGTTGGGTTTCTTCGTTAACGTACGGAAAAGAAACAAACATGCTCATACAGTTCGTTGCAATCGTTTAGCCGCATTTATAAAATTTTGCCGTGATCTTTTTATTTCAGTGCAACAAATCATATATTATATGCATGTAGTAGTAAGATCCATTGCTTCGCTTACACACACTAATAACAGCTTTCTAACGTTGTTTACTTGTCGTAAAAGACTTATCGCCATATTTTCTGCTTCCATTGCGTTGCAAACGTTTAGACGCAGTCACCTTTATCGCGATTTTCTTTGAAAACTCCTAATTTTTTATTTTTATTTTTTTTATTTTTTTAGTTCTATTACGTAACTTAAGACTTGAAGGTCTTTTTAATGTTACAATGATTTTCATTGGTAGAATAAGCGCTGCAATTCCAGACTTTACAAATTTAACTTATTTTCGAAAAGTTTGCTCAATAGTTAATGCTGTATCTGCACCTCAATAAGAATTTCCGTTGTGTACTGTGTATAGTTAATTTGTCTAGGTATGGGAAAGGCAAAACTACCAATTTACTAGTTGAAACATGAATGAATATTTTATTCAAGTCCTATGGTTTTTATAAATCTTTCTCGGAACATAATGCAAGCTTAAATCTAAGTATGTAAATAGAATGATGGGCGTTGCTTTAAGTCAGTCATAATCGAAACGGTTCCGATTGGTCATGTCTGAGTAAGTCGGATAGTTGAGAATGACAAAGTCTTGCGCTCTATTTGAAAATAATGTTGAGAGTGAGTTACCATGTGCTTGGTGGATGACTAAGCATCTGCTTGGACGAAAGGGAAAATAGAAAACGAAATAGCTGCGCTCTTGCATTAGCTGTTGTAGAAATGCACTTGGGCTAGATATGGAAGTGTTGATTGAGGTTTACGACATGGTAAGCAAGAATGAATGTTATGTCAACATTGGCGGAACTAGACAATTAGTCTGGAGGGGGCCTGGAGGGGGCCTACCCGAAAAATTTTTTCGATTATAGAAATATTGAGAAGAGCGAAGAAAGTAGCGTAATTGTTGGGGACAGATTATTTTAATTGATAAATCAAAACAATTTAAATCGAATAATTAGGTCTATTCTGCGCCTCGATGAGTCGAGATGTCTTAAAAGAATCGAGTGTGGTGAATATAACCCTCGTATTATTCCGTGTGGATCAAATTAAGAATGAAGTCACACGAGGTTACTGTAGTCACTTTACTCGATTCTCTTAATGCATCTCCACTAACCGAGGCACAGAATAGACCTGACTCTATATAGAGTCAAGTTTGAACTGAATATATTAAAACTTGACAACATTGAGTCAATGGACATTTTAAATTTATATTAAAATTTAGATTGATTTTTGGTAGATACTCATCCTTCACAATTTCCTTCAGTTTCTTAACGTTTTCTCTATAATGTTGCTATTGCTCTTCAATTACCTCTAAACGTTTTTCGTGTACATTTCTAGATGACAACGATGGCTTGTGAAGTAAGTATTTTTCGAAGCATTCCTTATGCAATGTAGTATCGTCATGAGCTTTTATTTTCTCGCCAAGTTTTCTCCAATTATTGAAAATAGTGCAAATAAATTTTTCATTTTGTTTTCGCAAAGCCTTTGCGCAAAAAAAGCAGCAAACATAGCAGAACACTTTATCATTGCTACGACTGTATTCCAACGTAGATGAGAACGACCGTTTTCTGATGAAACTGATGGAGTTGCTAGTTGAGGACACTAGCGTTGCTTTCAATTGTTCCGGAATTATCAACGTTAGATAATTGGAATCTAAATTCTTGGTGTTCTGAAAGAACAGTGGAGAAGTAAATATGTTGTCAATATAATTCTTATTTTTGTATGACAAGTGATATTTTCAAATTGAGCGTTTTGATATGCAGCTATTAGCTTAAAGTTGCTCCTTACAAAAAAACTCTGAAAATATCTAGGGTATGATGTTGTCCTTAATACCCGTGGTCAGGTGTTCCAATATATTTTTACAAAATAACTATTAAAATGATCTTGAAAAATGGAAAAAACCTGGAACCTGTTCCACGATTATATTTTCTTGAAAAAAAAACAAATATCTGAAGTATTAGGATATACCTACCTACCTCTTAATTTTTTCATATTTCATTTTGTTCGTTTGTCAAGATTGTACGGACCTCTATAAATTAATTGTTAGATAAAGTGAAAATGCAATCTTTCTAAACATAGCAATTTTACTTCTCGAATTATACTAACTGAATTTATCTGTAGTCAAAATATCACTGAATAAAAAAACAGGTAACAGTAACAGTAGTTAAAAAAAACAGTGGGTAACATCCACACCTCTCATGCCAAAGTCACGAGTTCAAATCTCACCCCGGACAAAGTTACGAAACATACCCAAAAGTTATTTGAGCGACTAAGACGGGAGATGAACCAGCCCAGGGCTGAAAATCTTGATAATAATGGAATTAAAAAAAAAAAACAGTAATTTAAAAATTCAGAGATTATTTTTCGGTTTCTACAATGTGGATATTTTAAAGCCATTCAATGGAATTCAATTTAAGTTTCTTATTGAATAACTCTTTGAAAGATCAATAAGCAAATCATCAACCAAGTTTGTTTTAAAGTGGAATACTATGAACAATACAATGAAAATTTATAAGTTATATCGAGTTAAATTTCTAAGGAGAGTTAAAAAATTTTGAAGGAGATTTCCGAGGTTTATTTCATCAAAACTTATTGAGAACTTCACGGCAGTTCGAAAGAAATATTTGAGGTTAAACTTAAGATTTTGTTTGACATTGATAGTATTCTAGGGCATCGAAATTCCATGGAAATTTTTCGAAATTTTATGAAGGTATAGCAAAAGAGATTAACAACTACAGTATAGGGAAAATAACAAATGCACCCTTTTGAATTTTTAAATTTTTAAGTACAGTCTACATAATGGCATCAGATTTGCCTTGTTAGAAGGTTTGGCCAAAAATTAGTTTTTAAATAATTTTAAATTGAAAAGTTAAACAAGAATGAGTTCTTTGGCAAAATATTTCATTCTTTTGAAATAAACTATTTTGAAAAAGAAAATAAATGGTTATAAAATTTTCCAACATTGGTGAGTAAATAAAGTTTTCAAATATGGTGGTAATTCTAAAGACATTGAAGTACAGTTTATAAATTCAACACAGTTTGAAATTCAGGTTACTTCTATTGTCTAGACATAGAGAGTATCAAATATGACTGTTTTGTATGAAAAACTGTAGATGTATTGATTATATTGGCCACCACTATTTACTAGGAACTATTTCAGCCAAAAATAGAACCTTTTGATTGAAAATCAAATCTTTTAAAGAAAGTTTAAGTATAAATGTTAGACAACAGTTATAATAAATGCGAAGTGAATTTTGATAAAATCTGACATACAGACCCATTATGCAATCTATATCGACTACTACTGGTACTGAAGTCAACCTCAATAAATGTTATGATTTCAGAAATTTACCTGATTACATGTTTACCTTACTTCTAACCCAAGTAACAAATTCAATTTTAAGGTACACTTGAAGAAGTTTTCAAGACTCATTTGATAAAACCACGCATAAAACTAGATATTCTACATAACATCGATAAAACAGCCATAAAACCCTCTTAAGTTCCAAAAGGCCCATACTACAGGAGGTTCTCAAGAATATTTCCCAAGGTTCGCTTAAAACTTGATAGTTTTATCGGTGCATACTTGTAATGACATTCAAGACAAACTTATAACTATGATAAAACTACCACAAGTTTTGATAGTTTTATAATTTTCCTCTTTAAGAATACTTCCAGTCTGTCACAAATATGCTTCGAAGATTCCATTTTTCGATTCGTTCTGCTGAATGAAGACTTTTTTTTGTTTATAGTTGAGTAGAAGCTACTATATTTCTCTTCCAAAGTGGATACGTATGTAAATTAATTGTCAAGGTGACCATAAATGCATCTGTTTTTTGCCTGCGTTTGATGATTTTTTCATGCGACATTCAGTTTATTGGTGTTTCATAACATAAAAGTTCGAAAATTTTAATGCGCCTCTGAATTATTGTTAAAACACTGACTTATTTAAAAAATAAAACAAATAGTAGAAAATTCAACTATTAGGTAAGAAAGGCTGATAAATTGTTAGATCTTGAATAAATTGTGTCTACAATCCATTTTATGTTTCAAAATGTATTTTAAACAGCATTGTTTGTTCATACCATTAGAAAAATGAGAGTTTTGTTGCATACTTATGAAAATGGCTACCGTTCCGAGGGAATCCAGAATAGCCACGCTTGCCATTTTTTCAATGGTTTTATCGAAAACTGTCATAAAACGCAAATAAAACTTATATTGCTTGCACAAGACTAACAGATTTTTTGAGGAGCGCGATAAGTTCATATTTATTTTTTCTGTTCTTGAAAAAGATAAGTTTCGCTTGAATAAAACTTGTTTGAATTGCTAAAGGTAAACAATTCCTTCATAATATAGCCATAAGATCAGTGTGAAAAAGGCACATCATAAACAAAGAAAATGTGAACGTGCAAATCAAAAGTGCCTATGCATAATTGTTTTTCTTAGTCATAATTACAGCTTATAATTTATTGTTATTATTCACCAGCGGAAGTCGATAAAAAAAAATTAACTTGAATATGCTATCAATGGTTTTGGGTTTCAAAGCTTTTATCAGGTTTTATGAAAGTTGCGAAACGATGTCTTGAGAGGGGAATCAAGTATCTTATAAAATTACTTATAAGGTGAATTACACTTATAAATGATGTAGTTTTATGGAGGTTTCTTCAAGTGTTCTTTAATCACACCTAAGAACTATTAATCAGTTACAACCACCTTAACTTGGAAAATGCCCTGATAAAACCAGATGATCTCCATAATGATTTTATAAAACTACCATAAAACATGAATAAAACCAATTTGCATTTGAATTGTTACTTGGGAATGCTACATTTTCGAAAATATTATCGTTAATTAATAAACTTCTATCTCCATATTTTGCTTATGGACATTCGTTAGCTTCGAAACTTTTAATCAATGTGGGGAGTCTATACTAAAATAATACCGTGAATTCTAAAATGCGCTTATAAACAAAACTTATTATTGTAAAACCTTTTTGAATAATAAAATTAAAATACGTACACAGAAAAGTGTTTCAAATCTTATGTTTCAACATAACAGGCTCTACATTTAACTGTCGCTATTATTTTAGTTATGAGTCTAGAGGTTTTAATATTAATAGAATTGAATTATTAGTTAACTATGGTTTTCTTGATATATGTACCGAATTTTTATCCTATAAGGTACAGTGGGATGTAAGAAAAGTGTGGGGAAGAGGGTATGTGCACTTTACTCCTTCAGAAATAGTTACTCGTTCAAACAATTTCTGGAGAAAGCAAAGTACAAAAACAAGAAAAACCCTACAATTCGTTAGAAATTATGAATAGTGTTTCATTTCAAATTAGAAATATATTAGGAAAAAATCCTGGGGGGGGCCTACAGAATCCTGGGGGGGGCCTGCCCCCCTAGGCACCCCCAGTAGTTACGCCAATGTATGTCAATGAAATATGAAACTGAGTCATGTTACAATGTTCTGGTCTTAGGGTTAGTGTTATGTGATATAATGCACATGTCAAATGTTCGTGGGAATCGGTTGAAACATGGTTTGTTCTGGAAAGTCGTAAGCGTCGCGTATGAGTCGTTCTTAAGTGGGTTAGATTAACTTGTGTTTAGGACAACCGTTAACCGCATTCTGAATGTGTGTCCGAACATCAAATAGACAAAGCCAAAGCCTGAACCTAGACTTACGCCAAAGCACAAAGCAAACCGACTACAATTCGCACAGAATCATATGTCCTGGACTGACCAATGGCGCCAGGTCATTTGAGGGATTTGAAGGATAAAGGAGTAACCCGATCCAAGAGAAATTTTGGAGGATGTGTCGCGACAGACCAAGGCATGGTTTAAGTCGACAGAAATCACCGTACTTGAATGGCCAGCATGTAGTCTAGATTTCAACACCGTGAATGAGTTTAAGGCATGCATCAAGGAGTGAAGGAAACAAATCTACCAAGAAACTATCGAGAAGCTGATTTCTTCGATGCCCAAGAGAATCTTTGAAGTCATCAAGAACAAAGGAGGAGCTACCAAGCACTAAATCAACAATAATTTGCAAACGCTTTGATTTTACTGGAGAGGACTTGAAGTGCGGCTAAACGAATGCAACCCTTTGTTATTATAATTTTTTGATTTTAACTACATAAGGAACTATTTTTGAAGAAACACGCTTTTAAACAAGTGGTACCAGCTTAGCTCAGGCTCGTGTTTACCGTATTTGGTTCATGAGTGCGGGTTTATGAAGAAAGATTGTAACGAATATTTCGTCGTCGAATGTTGATTTACAAGAGACAAGAGACAAGTGAAGTGAAGCAATCGATGAATGAACGAACACGCATTGGCCATCATCCCTAGTAGCACACTTGTTGCCATTCAGTTGAGATAACATAAATATGACTTGCTAAGTCATAATCAAGTTATTAAAACTAATTATGAAAATAGTGTGCTACTTGGGATACGCCCAACTTCCAACAATTCCAGGTCGATGAGCTTAAAGCCAGTCCACGTAAAATTTCGGTCACTTTTCTTTGAGTGAATATTTTGAATTATTTCACGGAAGGCTGAAACATTTCACTTATATGACAGTTGAAACTCTCCACTTTATCTCGTGGTTCAACATGTTTACATATTTGTTACATTCAAAAAAATGGCGTCGAATCAAATAGAAGTGCGCAAACGCATTTTGTACGAACGGCGGCAAAATCCGAATTTATAGGTACGTGATCTTGACAAAAAACTAAAACTACCGAAAAGTATCATGTATTTTGTTTGCAAATCATTTGACCAGCGCTTGAATGGATCGGAAGGTTGAAAGTGAAACAAATCGAAAAGTATGCTCTCGACAAATAGTCAAGAAGATGGTAGCCATAATTGATAAAAATCCCAATCTTTCTGTGCGGAATGTGTGAAGTCGGAACCACACTGTACGCAAAATTAGCATTAGCATTGATGTTTGCACACCTCGTGGATGGAGCTACGATGAGGAATAAAACGTTGAAGACATTGCATGCCACCATGAAACGAAACCTGATTACGGTTGCTGCGCTCACCTGGCCACGTCTATGCAACCGTTGGTGATAGGTAGGATTTGGTATCTACCTTAAGAAGACACGGGGAACCCTCGTAGCCTTCAGTAGATATCAAAAGAAAAAGGAAATTAATAGTCGGAGAGAATAGTTGAACAGAATGCCCTGTTTGGTGTACAGAACAAAAATGTATTAAAAAATGGTCGTTGGGAGCATCTTGTCTAAGAAGGTTAAGTGATGCTCCATTTCTCTTCAAATGGTTGGGACTTTAGCATTAACTGTAGTCCTAGCTCCTTACAGCTTATTGTTATAGCGCCATTACACCCCCTTCACAAACACACTCACACACACCTCACTCGCCCACGTCACTGCTTCTGTTTGGATTTAGATTAGTGAGCGCCGACTGAAAGTTCACCAACTGTGAAATATTGCAATTAAAAGTCGACTACAATGTTTACAGGTTACAAAGAATATTGATAGTTGATTTCCTTTTGAGTTTCATTTAAATCTTCAGCCCCCCCGAGAACCAATTGAACTGAAATTCCGACTGTGGTCCAGAAGTTGCCTGAACCCTCATCCGCACCAAACCCATCACCCCTCATTCACCACTTCAAAAGCAACAAAACAAATACGACAAAACAATAAGACCACCTTTTGATTTCCATAAAGGATGCTCGAATTTGAGGATCTGAATTTTGATTATTGATGTACGGGGCATTTTAATATCAATATACTATAGATCGTAATTCAAGTCCTGAATGAAAAACTATGAATCTATTAAAGAAGAAAACGCAGGCTACTTCTAGGCTGTTGCCAAAATTTGAGCTCAACTACCTCACGGGAAAACGAAAAACAAGCCCCCAAACATGACCACTCTGTACGAAAATCGGGATCTGGTCCCATTGTATTGTCCGTCACTGTATGTATCTGAAATGTTGCATAGGCAATCTCGAGTAATTCATGTTGAGGGCCTAAAAACCATATGTAAACAATGACTTCAAATGTCGATTTCTCTTGAATCTTAAATTACTCGCGTGAAATGAAAGCAGCATCTGGTAGAAGAATGTTTGTTCTACCATATGGAGTAGCTGGATATAGTAGGATGCTTATGATTCGTGAGAGATCAACGTTTAAAGTCATTGTTTGCAAATGGCTTTTAGGCCCTAATCATGAATTACTCGAGAAATGTAGATTCAAACATCCTTTACGACGTCAATGCGATGGTGTTTCGAGTATGCGACAATTACGAAGCGTGCAAAGCAAAACTAAAAATTAAGAGGGCCTGAACCGTATTAATACATTTGACCCTTCAATACTGTACAGACCAGTTTCTCTGGATTGTCCATGTACATTTAAAAATAATATACTTAGCTGAATTTTACTCGATCTCGTTCTCATCTAAGAAGAATTACAATTTTCATTCATCCAACGAAGAAACAGGTGTGCAACAATATGAAACATTCTCTCTCTTTGTGTTTTGTTCATGCATTTTTGATTTTTGTTTCTCTTTTTCTTCAACCACATGATCAATACAAGCATCACTAAATTCGTTTCGATCGGCAACAACTCAGCCGTAGTCTTCATTATCATACAGCGGTTCTAGAGTCGCAAAAACTATTGCTTCAGAATATTTTTTCACGCATTATCGCCTCACTCCAGGAGACAATCACCCTCTAAAATCACACTTTGCTTCTTTTCGCACATTTTTCTCGCACACCTACTTTATTTTCTTGTCGATATTTTCTGTATTGAAGTTATATTAATTAATGAAAATTAATTTTTAAATTTGTTGGAACGAGCAAAAATAATGACTGGAAAAAACACGTCTGCTCGTGGCCATGGCACACTCTGTCCAGAACCACACTGTACGCAAAATGCACAGAAAAAAAAAATCTGAATTTTCATTGTGATGTAAACATCAGAGCATGTTAACTTGTATTACATTCCACAGGATGGAGCAACTAGCATGAAACAGTTCTAACAAAGATGAGCTTTTGAATACAATATTATTGGCAATGTATGGAATCTAAACAAAATAGTCAAAAGGTCGAAAGTAACATTTGTAAACAATGACATCAAGCGTATTTTTCTGGGACCTGCTTGCTCCCACAAACAAATTAGCACCAGAAACAGATAAATGGACTTATTACCTTCCTTTCGGTAGTGGATATAGAATCTAATAATATAGATGTAAGCTACCTGGAAATTCCAGGATATTAACGTTTTAAATCATTGTTTACAATTGTTACTTTCAACCTTTTGACGATTTTGTCTAGGAATGTCCTAGAACTTTACACGATGTATGAAGCATTTTTTTTTTCTTTTTTTGTTTGACAATCGGTTTGATGGTTATTGAGAAGTCATCGAAACAAGAAGAAAATCGTCAGAGAACTTTGCGCGCCGTCATGGCAAATACGACTGCAACCATGAGATGGATCGGAAGACAACTGGGAATCACCCATACAACTGTGTCTCGGGTGGTAAAATCGTTTGAGGAGTCCCAGGCGACCGAGCGGCGGGCTGGAAGTGGAAAAAAATATAAGACACTGACCCTGTGAAGGCCCGGAAAGTGTTGGATTATTTCAAGTGTAATCCGAACCTTTTGATTCGCGACGCGGCTCTCCAGACAAAGTGACCCGCCTGGTTTGTTCAGCTAACCATGAAACGATCTGGGCTTCGGGTATTTGAAGAAGAAAAAAGTGGACAAATTCGCCAAAAAATACTTGCTCTGACAGGCCATATGCTAATGCAGTAACCTGAGTAAACCGTACATCACAACGGGTACCATCAACAGCGAAATTTACCGCACCGAGTGCCTCCAGAAGCGTCTGTTGCCCTTCCTGCGGTTCCACGGAGGCGAGACATTATTTTGGCCGGACCTGGCATCATGTCATTACGTGCGATCGACGTTGGATTGGTACAGAGACAATAACGTTGTTTTTGTACCAAAAACCGCCGACCCCCCTAATTCACCAGAGACTCGTCCGGTAGAAAGATTTTGAGCCATAATAAAGGCCAAAGTTTGAAAATTTTCCAAGATGTTGAAGAACGAGCTGGAGTTGAAGAAAGAATGGATGAAAGTGACCAACAAGGTCGGCTCCACCATTGCACAAAATGTAATGAGGGGTCTAAAGGGAAAGGTGCGGGATTTCAGCAATGGAAAAACAATTGAATAAAATAATTATGCCGAAACATAATTCATATGTATTGGTTCATTCCCTGAAAGTTTCGAGCAAATCACAGTTAAAATATATTTATGGCGAACACTTTTGTCTGGTGCATTTTTTTCGAGTAAAGGGTGATACGGTCAAAATTTGGTCAAGGGAAAACGCGTGTAAATCGGTGAAATCGTTTATTTAAAAAATCAAATTAAATTTATTTTTCAAGTTCAGTTAGTATAAAATTCAGGAAAAATATTCAGTTAGGCTTCCGCTTTTCCAAATCCGAATTGCCGGGCCTTACGCTTGACCCCTGCCATCAGATTTTGTACAGCCACCTTGTCTTCCTTCTTCGCCGCAGAAAGCCAGTTTGCCTTGAACTGCTGCTCGTCCTTAGCAGTTTTTTTGGTCTTCTTTAGGTTCCGCTTGACAATAGCCCAGTATTTCTCAATTGGGCGGAGCTCTGGCGTGTTGGGAGGGTTCTTGTCCTTGGGAACCACCTGCACGTTGTTGGCGGCGTACCACTCCATGGCCTTTTTACCGTAATGGCAAGATGCCAAATCCGGCCAAAACAATACGGAACAACCGTGTTTCTTCAGGAAAGGCAGCAGACGTTTATTCAAACACTCTTTCACGTAAATTTCTTGGTTGACAGTCCCGGAAGCTATGAAAATGCTGCTTTTCAAGACACAGGTACAGATGGCTTGCCAAACCAGATATTTCTTTGCGAACTTTGACAGTTTCGTGTGCTTGAAAATATCTGCTACCTTTCCCCTTCCTTTTGCCGTATAAAACTCCTGTCCCGGAAGCTGCTTGTAGTCGGCTTTGACGTAGGTTTCGTCGTCCATTACCACGCAGTCAAACTTCGTCAGCATCGTCGTGTACAGCCTCCGGGATCGCGCTTTGGCCGTCGTATTTTGTTTATCATCGCGATTTGGAGTCACTACCTTCTTGAAAGTCGATAGTCCGGCTCGTTTTTTGGCTCGATGCACGGTTGTAGACGATACACCCAGCTTATTTGCGGCATCTCGGAGAGATAGGTTAGGGTTTCGCTTGAAACTACCGGCAACTCTCTTTGTCGTCTCAGCGGCTTCCGGTTTTCGATTTCCCCCCGATCCAGACTTCCTGGCTGTCGACAAACGTTCCCCAAACACTTTAATTACATTTGTAACGGTTGATTGGGCAACTTTTAGCGATTTTGCCAACTTTGCGTGCGAGTAGCTCGGATTTTCGCGATGCGCGAGCAAAATTTTGATACGCTGCTCTTCTTGCTTGGACGGCATTTTGACAACTGAAGAGTGAATTCCAAAATCAAAATAGGAGCAACATTCTACACACACACCTTCAAAATGAGGGGTGTTCAGGTTTTTTAAATGCAAAATTGAAAGAAATACGTCAAGTTGATATTGACCAAATTTTGACCGTATCGCCCTTTACAGGCCTTATGTTCAAGATATTGAACAGAAATGTTCAGTATCTGTTCGAGCTGTGTAAAACAGAGGCAAGGACTGAAGGTGTACAAGGTGAAAAAGGTTCCCAAACGTAATGACAAGCAAAATTTAAATGCAAAAACTCATGCTAAGGAGCATTACAGCTATTTTTTCAAACCTTTTCTTGTATCATAATGGACCACGAAACAAACGTACTCAAAGACTTTAAACAACTTCCTGGTCAGATTTTTTATACCGCAACGCAAAAAAACAGCGTTGCCAAGCATTTCCGAAAAAAAAGGTTTCCAAATTCCCATAGAAATATTTTATTTGGCAGGTTTTATTTATGTAGATATGGTCAATAATCCAAAAGTTAAGTCTCTACCGGCACTATCAATACCGATGTGTACGAGAAAGCATGTCTGTAAAAGCAGTTGCTTCCATTTATCAGAAGACGACTCTTCTGTTCTGTTTTGGTCTGATTTGGCCTCTTGTCACTATGCGAATGCCGTCCTGGAATGGTATAAGGTACAAGAGGTCAAATACGTGCCATAAACAGCCAATCCACAAAACTGTTCAAAACTTCGCCCAATAGAGAAGTACTGGGCTCTTGTTAAGCGGAAACTTTTCGAAACTAAGAAGAAAGCAAATGGTACCGATGGTTTCAAAAGTTCACGGAGAATCGTCACGGCGGGCGTATCTGAGCATACCGTATGGAATCTGATGGTGGGTGTATAATAGGAAGTTCGAGAATTTTACAGGAATATTAATTAACATCGTAATCGACTGTTTTTAATGTATCCGTAACTCTATTGTTGTGAAATAAACAATCGGTTTTGTGGAATTAGGGTAAGGGGATGTAATGTTAGCCTAGCTCCTTCATTCGGCCTATGTACCAAATAAGTAATTAATTCAGCAATAATCAACAAAATCATGTTGCTATTAGATTGACCGATGTAATCCGAAGCAATTGAGACAATATTAATCAACTTATAGTTTTACACTTCCATGTAATTTTTCGATTTCTTGAAATTTTTGGGGCATCATGATTTCACTGGTTAAGCTGAACAGATGAATTACACGATCTTCAAGTGATCTAAATTTGGCTTAATTAAATCGATATAGCAAGTAATGCCGCCTGGATGTACAGAAAATAGTAACACGTTACAAACTTACAGTTTACATTGCTAAAATTACAATGATTTTACAAGAAAATCATAGACCCAATGTTAGGAACATATTTTTTGTATGTTCCCAACTATGGCCTGTTGTATCAATAACGTAGTAAAAAGGTTGTTATTGGTAAAATTTCAAGTGGAAATGCATGTGTTTGCGGTTGCTTGTATTCAAGTGGCTCATCTAAACACAAACCGAAGGGAACCAAGCCGTTGTATAGTGAATTATAATGTTTTCATTATTGAATGGCTAGTAAATCATATATGAACATCACTTATGTGTTTCAAAAACAGTTTTACTTTCTGTTTGTTTTGTGAAATTTTGTGTTAAGTAAAGTGAATACAGCTGACAATGCCTTAATTCATAAAATGAGAAGAAAAAAACCGTACAAAGACTGCATTTAGTAATAAATTCATTGAATGGGACGAATTTGCATCCATGAATAGACCCAATTTGGTGCTTGTAGACCGACATTAAATCCATATCCCTTGAAAGTTTCTGACTTTATTAAAAGAGTTGTGTAACTTTTCGTGATACAAACTACCAAATGTCTTATCAAACATATCTTAGCAAGTGTAGAACTTGTTGAATCTCACCTTCAGCTTGAAAACTTTAAGAGTTATAATCAAAAATGTAATCGATGGTTGCATAATAGGCTGAGTCAAGGGACACATACCCTATGTGTAATTTTTTTTTGCTGCTATTATTTTGATGTCCGAAATTTATCGTGGACAGGCTTTACACCGAAGGAAGATGAATTCATTACTTTTAGGAAGATGATTTCTAGCTGCGATGAGGCCGTGGAAACAATACAAGAAATTTGGTTCTTGAATGACAGTTTGGAGTCAAGCATAACTCCCTAGATCCTTGACTGTTATTTTGCATTTCAAGCTATTTCTTCGAAGAATTTAGTCGTGGAGACACATTGCACGTTATCGTTCAAAGGCGACAGCTGAACATTTTGCGATTTTCGCTGTATTTCCTCAGAGCGAACCTTTTTGCTGGTTTCATATGTTTGAGGTCGTAATTTAACCAAGCAGGCTTAGGCTTAAGTACGAATTGATCAACAGCGTACAGCAAAATACCACAAATAGTCGAAGCAGAAAAATTCGCATCCTCGTTTGCAAGGGTCGTGTTCCAATCCACGCCGGCGAGAAACTTGTTCATTCCCACCAAGTTAGCCTGGGTAAAGTCATAATAAACGTTTTCAATGTTGTCATGGAAGTTGTACTACGGAATAAATGTCAGTGTCAATAGCATAGGAGAACGACTTTAGCCGATTTTGACAAGCGGTGTCTGCCCTTGAAGACCAGAACATCTTTGGCCCAATTCTTCGCTAATAGAACATAGATCCAGCAAACGGTTTTTCGCGTTCAGAATGCCATTAACTTGCCAAAGTCTGGCGGAAGAATAAGTATCAAGACAGAGGGGGATATAGACTACCCAGATAAACAGAGTCCCGGATTTAGTAGATATCGCCACCCAAAGATGTTCAACCGTTGAGTCTTCGGGAGTCAACCATCAGATTTCTTGTTGCTCCTGTGCGACGATAGGTCTAGCCTATAGACATATGTATCGACGAACAATTGCATGAGCATGAGCATGAGCATGATTGACCGCCCGAGGTTGCTACTCCGTTATTGCCAGATCAGCTGTTATTACACAAAGAACCAAAAGATGATGCTTGGGACTAGCATACATCCTCAATGTGTAAAAACTGGTGATCTTAAACTAAGGCAATACCGGCGCCGGCCTCACCCGAATGCAGGTCAAGTAGAGAATGGGTAGGAATATGTTGACGTGATACTCGCTTTGTTGGAAGCCAAGAACACCTCTGCACTTCCACGAGATATCACCGGAATGATGGATAAAATGGTTGGGTTTGCAGCTGGATCCGTTTTGGTGAACGGTGTGCTGAATTCAACTGACGTCGGCAGCGAAAAAGATATTTAACTATGTTCCCAATTTATTCTCTGTACAGAGATGCACATTAAAGCTATTCAAATTTTGGCAACGATTTAAACCAACAGTAATGATGCTGTTGGGGTCACTCACAAGTGTGGGTGGTCTATTTCAATGGAATACAAGAATACGTTAAGAACATCGAGTTTGAGGACCGATTTAAACCAACAGTAGGGATGCTCTTGGGGCCACTCACAAGTGTGGGTGGTTTATTTCAGTGGAATACAAGAATACAATAAGAACATCGAGTTTGAAGACCGATTTAAACCAACAGTAGGGATGCTGTTGGGGCCACTCACAAGTGTGAATGGTTTATTCAGCAGAATACAAAAGTATTATGGTTTCAGTTGAAAATCGAACTCATCGACTAGCGACAATCGATTCCACTCTCGTTCCGCACGCCCACCCAATGCCGGAAGTAGTGCGCTATACGGCGCATCTTATGCGTCATACAGCGCACCACCTCTGACACTAGGCACAACGTACAGAACGAGAGCAAAATCAACCGTCGCCAGTCGAGCAATTCGGTTCACAACCGAAACCATAATATTTTAAAACACCGAGATTGAGGACCGATTTAAACCAACAGTAGGAATGCTGTTGGGGCCACTCACAAGTGTGGGTGGTTTATTTCAGGAATACAAGAGTACGTTAAGACATCGAGTTTGGGACCGATTTAAACAACAGTAGGAATGCTGTTGAGGCACTCCAATGTAGGTGGTTTATTTCAGCAGAATACAAAAGCATGTTAAAACACCAAGTTTAAGGACCGATTTAAACCAACAGTAGAGATGCTGTTGGGGCCACTCACAAGTGTGGGTGGTTTATTTCAGTGGAATACAAAAATACGTAGAAACATCGAGTTTGAGGACCGATTTAAACCAACAGTAGGGATGCTTTTGGGGCTACTCACATGTGTGAGTAGTTTATTTCAATAGACCACAGAAATACGTCAAAATTCCGAGTTTGACGACCGATCTCTCATCCAGCTTTAACCTTGTCTGACACAATGCAGACCCCCATCCCCCCTCTGGTATTGAACGTATGCATGTAATTTCGTAACATAACACCTGCAGCAACAAAATACATCTGACATCCACTGGTCTATCACTGAGAAACAAAATCATCGCTTTCATACCTATGTATCGACGAACAATTGCTTCGATAATGTGATGATATTTAGCCAGGTTTCCGAGAAGTCATCGAAGCATGCATCACTGCGTGAAAACTTGTACTCGGCAAACTGTTGATACCATCACGTTCTGGTAGTACAGATGTGCTTTCAATGAGGGGGAAGAGGAATCGGCAGGTAGCAATCTGGAAGTGAAGGCAACATCAGGCCGAGCAACGCCATAAATTTAAGGGTACTTGATATGGATAGCAGCTTGGAAAAACCTGTTCTCATCACTAGAATCAAGGACAACTTTGACGGCTAAAACCAGCGAATAGAACATCACTGAAACGGGCAGTGGACACAGCTAAGCTAGGAAGGTCCAGGGCTTCCATACAGCTTTGTGACGTGCGTCTCAGACCGGTTGGAGTGGTAGTCGATGTATGTTGCGGGTACTTGTCTGAATTCGCACCTCGGAGAAACTTTTCGTCTGTAGCGACATCCTTGACTGTGACGACTACGATGAACGATGGAAGCAAAAGGAACGACTGTGTCAAACTGATAAGAGGTCGTGATGATACATCTGATGCGCGTTGCGGTTTAGTTAATTCTCCTTAATGTCGCCATCTCCATTCGGAACAGTTCGGAAGGTACCGTTTTCAAGCGGAGCAAGAGTCGGAGTTTGGTAGGTTTCCATAAAATTTAAGCTGGTCTTCTATCCTGAAATTACCAGAAATAGTTGCCCTTTGGCTACGTTGATAAGGAGAAACCTTTGAGGTGAAGAGATTACTTCAAACGCAATCTGAACCATTCGATTCGAAACGTCGCCAAGAAGGTCAATTTTTCTTTCTGGTTCGTCCAACAGACGATGAAGCGGCCCAGGCTTCAAATCTTCAAGGTAAGAAAGGCGCCTAACTCAGACGACGAGACGTATACTTGAGCGGACTCCAAGCAGATCTCCGGCCTGGAGTTTTTCGTCGGCATGCCCCACCTGGATGGTTCCAAAACATGTGGAAGTTTAATCTAGGTTACATTACTTGATTTTTCGATTCAATTTTGCCATATTTATTTCATTCGTACAGAAGTGAACAACTATTAACTGACTTTTAAAGTCTCGATTGCTTCGAAATAAAGCGGTCATCTTGGTATCATGATTTTATTCATTTTGATTGTTGTTTTTGGTCTATGATGATAACAATCAATAAATTCTCTTCAATTCTCTTTGTTCTAGCAATATATTACTGTCCACTCCTAGAGCCTCTAATGTTGATGGGAAATTATCTGCCTTTGACAAATTTCATAATGTTTTTTAGATTACAACTGAATTAATGACATATTGGGTACATAGACCGAATGAAGGAGCTAGGCTAACATCAATCCTCTTACCCTATTTGTTTATTTATGTCCTGAGAGGAGGGGCGACCCCGGCAAAGAGTTTTACACCCATAACTCTCACGCCAAAGTCACGAGTTCAAATCTCACCCCCGAACAAGTTACGAAAATACCCATTAAGGTCACTCAAATGACTACGACGGGAGGTGAACCATTTCAGGGCTGAAAATCTCAATAATCAAGAAACTTAAGATCACACAGCGAACAAATGCAAACAAACAAAAACGAGTGTCGGTGCTGCAAAAATACTCATGAAAGGGTAAACTAAAGAAGTCAATAAATGAATAGGTAAATCCAAAAAATTCCAAAACGGTCACATAAAAATTAAATACACAAGTAATTCGCCCATTATTTTGCGTTGCGTTACCAAGGTTCTCATTATACCTTTGAAGGTTTTATAGCAAATCCAGTGAAAGCCTTAAAAAACTCTACTGCATTATCCAGCGCAAATTGCAGTAACCAATCCTTCCAAAGGCAATTGGGCGTTAATACGAAACAAAAATTATAAATAATTCAACTCGGCCAATGAAAAATGATAATTAACAACCTCAGAACAGGAGAGCTGACAGATTGTTTGTGTTCCATTAATTAAAGTGAAACTGTCTGAGAGGCCAGCTGATAGAACCAATCTGGCTGGATTGGTGCATAAAGAATGTGCAACGCCAGGGATGCAGCATTAATAAAATAAAAGGTCCATTTTTTGTAGTTTCATAATTATCTCTATCCACGTGGGGCACAGTGGAGTAATCGGTACATTCAGCTGGTCAAAATAGGAAAAATCTGTTTTGAATGAGAAAACGATGGTTGGAACCCACCTGCCTGTTGAGCTTCCCGTTTGCAGATGGATGGCCTAAGTGTCAGTTCTAAAGACCATCCACTGGATTGCAGGTTTGCCCGGCCTGAGGCCATGTCATGTTTCCGTATTCGGGAAGGAAGCTGACTGGCGGCGTTTAAATTGACCGTTTTATAGAGGCTAAAAGCCGACAATACCAGCAAAGTTTCGACCACAAATTACGACACCTTGATAGAGCCAACGGTTACGAGGAGAGAGAGGGTTTATCATCGCAGGATTCAACCTCCAAGGTTCAAACGAAGCGAACTGCTTCCCACTTAAAACCCACCCGTGCCTCTTGCCTTGGTCCCCCCTGGACCACCTTTCAGTATTACTACGGAGAAGGGGCTATTGTTGTATTAAGCACCCGCTTATGTCTAACTACTTAGGGCTTTGATAGTTAGTTTATCCTTCTGGCCTGTCGCTGGTCGTTTTGCCACTTGTCTTGTAGCTCTAACACAATCTGGGAGGCTTCCGTTTTAACCGCCTCCCAAATGTCCTGTTTTTGACACATTCTCTGGACAAGATTGTCCGGTGTCGTGTCCAGACCGCTCACGGCCATCATGCCGCTGCTCACGTCGTTGAAGCGAAGGCAGACGGAGTACTTATGCAGATATTGATTGAAGCAGCCATGGCCCGACAGTATCTGTGTCAAGTGGAACGTTACTTCCCCATGACGCTGCTCGACCCATCCATATATTTTTGGAATAAGGCGGTGAGTCCATCGACTTTTGGTGGATTTATTCCACTCCCTCTGCCACCTGGCCATCGACGTAGCTCTGGTGGTCCTGCGGATTCCTTTTGTGCCCCTTTGTTCGAAGCACTCCGCGTCCTCTTTTATTGTGATGCCAATGGGCATCATCCGTGCTAAAACGCATACCGCTTCGCGTGACACTGTGCGGTATACGTTAACCACTCTCAGGCACATTAGCCTGTGAGTACTTTCGAGCTTACCGAGGTAGCTCTTAGTACTCAGGGGGTGGCCCATGCCGGCCCACCGTACCCCGTTATCGACAAGGCGACCCTTGCCAGGAGCCTACGCTTGCTCCCCTGTACCGCTGAGCTGTTCGACATCATGTGGGATACTACCGATATAGCCGTGGAGGCTTTCTTACAGGCGTAGTCGACGTGACAGGTAAATGACAGTTTGTCGTTGATCATGAGCCCTAGATACCGAGTTATCCGCACTAATCGTCGCATGTTGCTCCGATTTTCGGTTATTTACGACCGTGACCTCAGTCTTGTGGTGCGCTAGCTCCAGTTTCCTGGAGCTCATCCATCCCTCCACAATGCCAATGGAGTGCGAGGCCGTTAGTTCTACCTCTTCGATGGATTCGCCACATATCTCAAGGGTGACGTCGTCTGCAAACCCGGCGATCTTCACCCCGTTTGGAAATTCAAGCCGTAGTACCTCGTAATACTTCTTGTTCCATAGCACCGGGTCCAGGATCGAACCTTGTGGGACGCCTGCGGTGATCTGAACACGTTTTTGGCCCATCTCTGTGTTGTACACCAGCACGCGATTCTGGAAATAGCTTCCCAGAATCTTGTACAGGTATCCTGGCACGTGAAAACGTTGAAGTGAGTCAGCGCTAGCTGCCCAACTGGCGCTGTTGAAGACATTTCGCACGTCCAGGGTGACCACCGCACAGTAGCGGACACCTCGCCTCCTGTCGTTTTGGTGACGGACAGAATTGCATCCACCGTTGACTTCCCTTTACGAAAGCCCAACTGGTTTTTAGACAGACCGTCTTAACCCTCCGTGTATTTGGTTAATCTGTAAAGGATAACCCTTTCGAGCACTTAACCCTCTGTATCCAATAGGCATATTGGTCTATATGCCAATGGGTCCCCAGGTAGCTTTCCTGCCTTTGGTAGCAGTATTAGAGTCTGGATTTTCCAGGCGTCCAGGAAGACGCCCTCGTCCAGACATCTTTGCATCGCCACCCTGAACATTCCGGGCACCAGTGAAATAGCCGTCTTGATGGCCAGATTCGGTATACCGTCAAGTCCTGGCGCTTTGTTTAGCTTTAACGATTTGCCTACCGCAGTGATTTCCTCAAGCGTGACGGTCGCTTCGTCCCCTTCGTCCGCGGTGACTCTGGTCGTGACTCGGAAAGAGTCCCCTGATGATGACCTGTAGTAGCTCTAGTGATTGCTCGGTTGTAGCAGTCGTGCCCTTGGTTTTAGCGATTACCACCCGATAGGCGTCACCCCATAGACTTGCGTTGGCTTTCAAACACAGACCCCCAAAGCAGGCTAGTCTGCTGGCCTTTATCTCTTTCTGAAGTGCAGCCATAGCGATGGCTAGCACCACGCAGCGCTCCGATCTTTCCAGGTCCGATCACTCCCTTTGCATCTTTTTAGCTGGGTGGCAATATCTCCAGAGGTCTGCGATCGTCTCTGTCCACCAGTAAACCGGCAACCTTCCATCCCTAGGTTTGACCGTTCTGGGCATGTTTGCGTCGCACACTCGTGTGAGAATTGATACGAGTTGATCCTCACAAGGATTTTGGGTATCGCTCAATCTCTGTTCCTTCTCTAGCGCCTCTTTAAATCCTTCATTAACGAGGTACGACGTCCTCCACCTGCGGACGAACGGAGTGGGTGCTCCTCCCTCTGCGCTCTGCCTAGCTTCATGGGTGATGGTGGTTGCTATAGGTGAAGCCCTCTTCCACCCTTCAGTTGTTAAACAGCCCAGGGCTGCAGAACGTCACGTCGAAAATCAACTCCGCTCCATTTATTCGCTAGGTACTGCTAGTGCCTACGTTGGCCAGGTCTAAGTTGAGCCTGGCCAGGGTCTCCAACAGAATCTGGCCCCTTGGGTTGGTCAGGCGACTGTCCCATTCTAACGCCCAGGCGTTAAAGTCGCCCGCTACTACCAGCGGGCTGCGGCCAGTTAGCACCGTTGTCATTCGATCCACCATTCGCGAGAACTGATCAGCCGACCATCTTGGTGGCGCATAGCAGCTGAAAATGAATACTCCGTTCACTTTTGCAACCGCGAAGCCCTCGTTTGAAGTGGACACTACCTTCTGGACTGGGAACTTGCCCGTCATCCATATTTCCGTCTTTTTGGACCTATCCGCAACCCAGTTTCCATTACCGGCAGGGATACGGTATCAGTCGGATATTATTGCAATATCCGTTCCCGACTCGCAAACTGCCTGACACAGCAGTTGCTGGGCCGCCTCACAGTGGTTGAGGTTCAGTTGTGTTACCCGCACTGTGTTTGACTTTAGGTCTACCCTTGTAGGCCGGGCACTTGGGACCCCCCGTGACGTGCTTGTCATCTGGTTTCCCAGAGCACGTCATGCATTTGGGGGGCTCCTTGCAGTCCCGAGCCTTGTGGCCTTTTCCTCCGCATCTTCGGCAAAGATCGCTCCCATCGGGGCATTTGAATTCCCACGACATGTTCCCACTCTCGAGGCACTTGAAGCAAGCCTTTGGCGGTTGGTTCAAACTCAGTGGGCAAACCGACCACCCCACTTTAATTTTTTCCGCTTTTAGGAAGCAACGGCTGCAACCAGCAGACGAATTGTTGCCACTTGAGTTCCAAGTGGACCCTTTCCCAGCCGTATGGCTGTCGTGGCAACTTCAATCCCACACTGGGTCATGATAGCCGTGGAGATTTCGCCGGCATCCGTGATCTCATCCAAGTGTTTGCATTGAAGAGTCACTAACGTGGCCAAGGCACGTACCTCCACTCCCGCTCCTAGGGCTGTTCGGCCAGCCTCTATACGCTGGGCCCTTCAGCTCAGCATTCTTCTTGAGCTCGAGGATCATTTTGCCGGTGCGAGTGCGGTGGATACTCCGAGCACGTCCGACGCCTAGTATCCTCGCGGCTTAACGATGTCTCCACGCTACTCGCTCTTGAGCTGACCTCGGAAGTACTTAGACTCGTCACTCGTGCCTCTCCGGTTATCCCGTCCGTTGCTGGGACCGGCCTTGTTACTTAACCCGCTCTTAGTCCTTGGGGTTTCACGTGCCATCAAGGTGGCGTTGGCGCTATTGGCACCTTTACCGCGCTTACCACCTTTGCCGTAATTGCCTCTTTTACCGCTCTTGGTGCCGCACAGTGGCACAATTCTGAAAAAAGACGGTCAAAAACATTTTCACCCTTTTGCCATCATTTTATGGACTAGGTGTCTTAAGAGGAGTTGCTTAAAATATTATTCCGCATCTTTTGAAAAAACACGCCTAACCTTTCACAAGGGCTTAACTACACTTTCAAATTCTAACTTTTTCCAGCTACGAGATAACGGGTTATTGTCTTCGACAAAGTTGTAGAGCAAATAAATTTATGAAAAGTTACTCAATACATTAAGTTTCTAGAGCGTAACGTTAAAGAGATATAAATGGATTTCTGTCAGCCCTACCTTAGAACTAGTTTTTCGCGATTATTAGTACTTTGTTCAAATTTGACAATATGATAATATGATATCAGGATTACGAGTTGATAGGATACTCTTCCAAATACAATTAATTTGAGACCCCGCAAGGACTCGCATATGTTTTTTTTTAATTTGTTGAACATTACGTCACATCCCAAGTAACATTATAGGTCTTATCCTAGTTTTATAGCATTCTATAAGTTCGAATCACGTTCTACAGAACCTTCATAAAACCCAAATTGTTACTTGGGATGCGAAATATAAATTGGCTTATAACCTGTACTATTTCAAACTGATGTTTTACTAGGTACCCTTCAGTACTCAACGCTGATAATTTCAGGAATACTTTTTCATACGATAATCTTTCAAATACAATCTGTTTTAGACCCCGCCAAGACCCGCCCACCCTTTTTGAGGCGGTTGATTATGACGTCACACAGACACTTCAATCACCATACATTAAAATTTGGTCATCAGAGAGCATTGGTGTGTTCCGCAAAAATGTGTATATTAATATTTCCTACAATTTCTTGGAACAGATTGAAATCGTCAAATTTGAACAAAGTACTAATAATCGCAAAAAACTAGTTTAAAGGTAGTGCTGACAGAAACCCATTTATATCTCTTTAACGTTACGCTCTAGAAACTTAATGTCTACAGCAACTTTTCATAAATTTATTTGTTCTACAACTTTGTTGAAGACAACAACCCGTTATCTCGTAGCTGGAAAAAGTTAGAATTTGAAAGTGTAGTTAAGCCCTTGTGAAAGGTTAGGCGTGTTTTTTCAACAGATGCGGAATAATATTTTAAGCAACTCCTCTTAAGACACCTAGTCGATAAAATGATGGCAAAAGGGTGAAAATGTTTTTGACCGTCTTTTTTCAGAATTGTGCCACTGTGTGCCGGGCTCACTCACTTCACGCCCCGCAGGACGTGCAGTTAGACCCGCCTGTCCCACGCTCGCAAAGGTCTCTGAGTCCATAGGGCCGTCAGATATCAGCCGCTTCTTTGAGCCATCGGGTGCCGTTTTCCCCGGCGACTGCCTTGCACGCTTCGAAGTCCCTGCCACCACGGTAGGTGGAGCAGGATTTCGCGCTTCCGTCTGCGTGCACTTGCAAGCGGATTCCCTGGTCTTTTCGGCTGCGACTAGTCTTGCCATTTCCGTGTCACTTTGTTTTCAAGAAACTCAGCCTCTACCTCGTCTCTCCCTCGGCATGCCACCTGAACGGACCTATGGAGCTGCAGTAAGCTGTGTTTAAGGTACTTGCTAATGTTGTTGCGAGACGACGGAAAGTCGATTATCGCATTAAGCTGTTCAGTGACTTTCAACACTTTTGTTAGCGTATCGTGCTTCCTCTGCATGGGCCGCATGAGCCAAGGCCCATCTATAGCCTCTCCCGTATTTTTGAAGACCCCCGCATCCAAAGCTGTCGCACTTCCGCACGTGTCGGATGCGCCGCCGGATCCTGCCTTCTTACCAGGCGGGGATCTCGCAAGTCCCTTTTTGGCGAACGGGTTCGCCTCCTCCGTCATCGTCGTTGCATTCGGAGCTTGCTCCATTCTGTTGGGTCCCCCTTTAGCCGCTATCCATAACCACATGAAGTAGTCGCCATGGTGATCCCATGGTTATTTATGCAAGCTTGGTTCTAGGGTTGACGTGGGCCTTCGTGGGAACACCGCGTTCAGAGCCAGATCGACGTAGGTCAGGATGGGCATCAGAGCCTACTCCCACCCGGTTAGTAGAGATGGAAGCCGGTCAGTAGAGATGGAACATACTGAAGGGCCTGCCAAGGTTTTAATGGGACGGAGACAGCCTTTGCCGCATGAAACCTCGCCATTTCTCGTAAGTGAAGATGCTTGGAGTGCTTCCTCTCCGTAACCTCAAAGGTTTGTGAAGGAAAAATTGGTTCATTCTTATTTTGACCAGGTTTTCGTTCGAGCTTCTGCTCTGTGCCGTGGTTGAAGATTGTGAAAAACGAAAACTGCAATAAAGGCAGGGGTAGGTATATATTTTTGTTAATATTTTGACATGCTTGGATGCCACTCAGCCGAGCTGGGCAAACGGATCGGTAGCGATTGTGTGACCAACCGGAAGTCATTTCCCCGCGTAATCCGCGCATAAATTGTTTGCAAGTCGGGGCGTCATGGCGTGGGTGGCTGCGGGAAGACTGTTTGCACTTCGTTATCTATGTTGTTTTTTTTTGCTTTATTTCTGAGTTCACACGCATTTGTGTAAAGCGTACTTTATTCGATTCGCTTCTTTTCAGCCAACGCTATTAATTATGTATCATATATCCCATCAATAAAATTAAATGTTGCAGTGGATGGATCGCCTGGTGTGCCTCGGCTTGTAGAGGTGAGCACATCTCGAGCGGACATTATTATGATTGTACATTCATAAAATTTTAATTATGATGTAACGATTGGTCAATCGGAGGGAAAGTGGGTTGCCATGGCTATGAACGCGATCGGAACTCGCTCGGAGGAAAACCAATCACGTTAAATTAATATAATTCCGGGAGTGCATTTAATAATTCTCCGCGAGGCGATGAGGCGGATGCTGCTGGTTTCACTCCTGAAATTTATTGATATACTTGTTAATTTGATTACGAGCGGCCAATGAGTTGCGAATGTGATAAAATAAAAGCCTCACTGAGATACATTTTATTCACTGATGCTGTTGCAAGTTAATAGACGGAAGCAAACCGAATGAAACGAAACAAACAGCTTTGTTCAAGTTCTCAGAACAAATATCAGCTCCATAAATGAAATAAAACAAAACAAAACGACAACCACGAACTTTCGGTAGGTAGAACAAGCCACCTCCTCCCCCCAACCCCCACCCCCACCCATCCACTCACAGTGGTAATGCTGGAGACGGACCATGATGGGCGGGTGGGGAAGCGGCGCTGGGTAAAATTGATGTCAACAAGTTTTCCACTTTGTTTTCGTTTTCATATTTTATTGTTCTCGAGGAGAAGGTGATGCCCACTCTGCCAACCCTCGTCCTTTCTTCGGTTTTGTGTTTAAGCTGCCAAGCTGGCGGCGCGCGATTTTTCCCGAAGAGCCATAGTCATTATCAGCAGCAATAGCATTAAGTAACCGTCGTGCCATGGGTCTACATGGGTTCGTTGATGCTGGGGAGCTGGGTTCTCCCCGTTGATAGATGGGAATGATTTTTCATCGCGGAAGAATATTATTCAAATTGAATTTATTATGAGTGTCATTTACGCATAGTCTTGCAGCAGTTGGAGCAGTTTGATGGGAAGAAGAGATACGTACATGACAGTAAATTATCAAATGGTAATAGAATAGCTTAGGATGGATTTCAACGATTGTCCTGGTTTGAACTGGATGAATATCCATCAAACGTTTCTTCATATTTTAATTAGTAAGCTTGTATTTCATAATAATGATTGTGAAATATGTTTAAGTATCCCATATGTTCTACTAACGTGAAAAAAACGTCTTTGTTTATTATACTACAGGGTGCGTGAAATTTTTTTGCAGTTAATTTCAAATAGTAATTTCTCATGCATGGTTTAGATATATTTATATAGAGTTTATACTGTTTAGATGTCAGATGTAAACAAACAAGGTTGAGGAAACGTAAGGACTTCAAAACAAAAGAGTAATTGATCAGCCTTCGTCGGAAAAGGTGCTAAGGAGATATTATTTTCTTTAATTGTATTATATAGAAGAGTATATAATCCTATAGAGTATTATCCGAAATCATCTTCCAGCGACTGTGACCACTAGCAAATAGATTTGTGGGAGGTTATCAGGCTGGTTTCATCAAAGGACGGTCTACAACGGACCAAAATCTTCACTTTGCGGCAGATCCCCAAAAGTGCCGTGAATATAGAGTCCCACCCAAAACCACCCACTACGAGAGTTGACATAGGACAGCCAACACGGCCTGGAATTTTTCATCAGCATCATCAGATCGTCCGTCCATCATAAAGGTATAGTGAGCCGATCTTCATTCGCTTTGGTGTGCTTTTGTTTACGTTTTCCGTAACCACTCGTATTGTTTAACTGCTGACCACGTGAGGTGAACCATCTATTCACTTCTCACTCACGTTTGGTATTGTTGCATCACCCTGCTGGACCAACATCAGCCACCTATCGGTAACTAGCGGTACTTGTGCAGTGTTGCAATTCTATTCGGAATGACGAATGTATGTGAAAAATGTGCGAATCTCATCATCGGCGACCCAGTTAAATGCGGTGGATTTTGTTCATCGACAGTTTGCATGCGATGCTCTGGGATTGCTGAAGATGCTTTCAAAGCGATTATGGCAAATCCGCATCCGGTATGGATGTGCAATGCTTGCAAAAATCTACTGTCCAAGGCGCGTTTCGCAAACTCGTTGGTATCAGTTAACAAGGCAAGCGAATCCGTGATCGAATCGACGAAAGCCGAAATTTGTGATAGTGTGCTGACAGAAATCAGAAACGAAATCCGCTCTAATTTCAAAACTCTGATTAATTCTGTACCCCGTACACCCGCATCCTACTACCGTACACCGCTTGCACCTTCAACAGAAACCAAACGACTGCGCGAAAACGACGCTGACGAAGATATTGCTTCTCGTCGTCCAGCTAAGGCTATGTGTGGCATCGGTACGTGCGCTGCAGATACTGGTCGTCTCTGGTACTGCGGAACAAGATTCAGACAAATTTTGGTTGTACTTGTCAGGTATTTTGCCAGAGGTTCCGGAGAGCAAAGTTACCGAACTTGCAGAGTTCAAGTTGAAAACTACCAATCTGCGAGTGGTTAAACTTGTTCCACGTGGCAGAGACATTAGATCGCTTACGTTCGTCTCATACAAAATTGGTATGCCTCTGGATCTGAAACCTATTACACTTGCTACTGAAACATGGCCAAGAGGAATTCGTTTTCGTGCGTTTGAAGACCTTGGAAGCAAGAAGCAGTTTTTTTGGAGGCCGAAAGCGTTGTCGCCCGATCCTACCGTTCTACTCGTTACACCGAAAGCAGTACCCACCCTTCAGCATTAGTTCTGGATGAATTGCCTATCCCTAATACTCCTGAAGCTGCTGCCCACGCTATCTCTCGCCCATCTGTGTCTGACCTCTCATCTCCCTCTACTGCACTGACACCGCTCCCTATTTCATCGGCACCAAGGGAAACAACCGTACCGGTATCAGTATATTATCAGAACGTCGGTAGGATGCGCACCAAGACAACCGAGTTTTTCTTGACGACCGCCTCTAGTGACTACGACGTCATTGTACTGACGGAAACGTGGCTGCGGAACGACGTGAGCAACTCTGAGCTGTCATCTCATTATAATATTTACCGATGCGACCGAAGTAACGCTACGAGTCATCTACAACGAGGAGGTGGAACGCTCATTGCACTATTTTAGGTGCTCCTGTGCAACTTGACCTATGTGACTCGCTCGAACAAATTGCTGTGAAACTTCCTTCCGACTAGATCTGTCTATGTATGTGGAATTTACTTGAGGCCCGATAGTGAACCCAGCAGATACGCCGCATATACGGACTGTGTGCAGCAAATAATTAATAAAGCGGGTTGCGGCGATTCTGTGATCATTGTTGGCGACTACAATCTGCCTCATCTACTCTGGTCCTTCGACGAGGACCTGGACTCGTACCTACCAACCAATACATCAACTGAACAGGAGCTTGTGTTCACCGAAAACATGATTGCTAGTGGATTGCAGCAGATTTGTGATGTGCGCAATATCAACGGAAGACTCCTAGACTTGGCCTTCGTAAGCAACTTCATTACTGTTGCTTGAGTTGTTTGAAGCACCATTATCGATGTTACCCCTGGACCGTCACCACAAGCCGTTCGTCTTATGCGTGAACACACGACGTCCCTTGGATAGTATTCATGCAACTACGGAAGACCTCGACTTCGATTTCAACCGATGCGACTACGATTCAGTTTTTGAAGATCTACGTTCACTGAACTGGGAGGAAATTTTTCACGGTGCCAACGTCAACGCTGCGGTTGCCACATTCTACGGCGTGATTTTCAGAACCATAAGCAGACACTGTCCTCTCCACAGACGTTATCCTCGCCGCTCGAACAAACAAGCATGGTGGAATACCGAGCTTCGACATCGGCGTAACGTTCTTCGTAAAGCTCGCCGCCGGTATCTGCGTCATCGAACTGCTGAAAACAGCTCAATTCTTCGCAGGCTCGAGGCTGAATACGCCGAATGTGTATCTTCTTCTTTTCGTGAGTATATTTTCCGAATCAAAGACGAGGTTAAGGTGGTTCCCTCCTCTTTCTGGCGCTTTGTTAAAAGCAGAAAAGACACACAATCGATCCCGGCGGAAATTTCTTTCGATGGCTCAACCAGTCGTGACCTCGAAGGTTCAGTCCAACTTTCCGCTGATTTCTTCAAATCGGCTCTACGGGCTCTACGGCTCAAATCGGGTCTACGATGCTGACTCTCCACCGAGTTCTCCGGAGGTCTTGAATCACTTGCCATCATACGATATACAATTTCCGTGTCCAACCTTCACCGTAGCAGATGTCAGTAGTGCACTGAGAACTGTTGACCCTTCGAAAGGTCCTGGGTCAGATAGGCTACCTCCCGTTTTTATTCATCGATGTGCTGAGCTACTTGCACCCCCTGTGTGTTTGCTATTCAACCTGTCGCTATCGGAGACTACCTTTCCGGATGTATGGAAGTTGTCTGCGGTGTCTCCCATTCACAAAGCTGGAAACATCCATGATGTTAAGAATTTCCGACCTATTTCGCTTCTTTGCTGCTTAGCCAAGGCGCTTGAACTGTTGATTCACGAGAGATTGTATTCTGCTGCTAAGCCCATCATCTCGCAATATCAGCATGGCTTTGTGTAGATTCGCTCTACTGCTACAAATCGAATGGCATATGTTAGCGCACTAAACTCCAGTTTGGAAAAGCGCTGCCTAGTTGACAGTATTTACGTAGACTTTTCCAAGGCGTTTGATAAAGTACCTCACGAATTGTCAATGAAAAAGTTCGAGAAACTAGGATTTCCTAACTGGCTCATCATGTGGTTACGGTCATACTTACTAGATAGATTCGCCTACGTGAAGCTTAGCTCCATTAAGTCAAGCTGTTTTGCAACACCTTCCGGCGTGCCTCAAGGTAGCCACCTCGGTCCCTTGATCTTTATTCTGTTCGTCAACGACTTGAGCCCCCGTCTGAATTCGCATCACATTATGACGATCTTAAAATTTACCGGAGGATCGGCTCACTGGTTGATTGTGCAGCTTTACAGCAAGATATTGACACCATAGCGAGTTGGTGTGTTTCAAACGGAGTGGAGATGAATGCGATGAAATGTAAGGTGATAAGTTTTAGTAAATCTCAGAGGCAATTGATATACGATATACTCCGTAAACGGCATCAAGTTGGACCGTGTATCTTCAATTAAAGACTTTGGAGTAGTAATGGACTGCAAGCTGAGCTTCAGCGAACACATGACTGCAACCACTGCTAAGGCTTTTGCCATGCTAGGATTCATACGCCGAAATGCATCTGAGTTCCGTGATGTGTATGCATTGAAAGCACTTTATTGTTCGCTCGTTCGAAGTGTTCTGGAATATGCTGTTCAAATCTGGGCACCTCATCACGAAACTCAAATTAATCGTATAGAAAAAATACAACGTTGCTTCGTACGTTTCACTTTACGACGATTACTTTGGAACGATCCGGTTAGGCTGCCCCCGCATGAACATCGACGCCAATTAATGAGATTGGAATCGCTGCGCCAGCGGTGTATCTACTTACAGAAAATGTTCGCGTTCGATTTACTAAGCAACCGAATTGATTGCCCAGATCTTCTGCAGCGGGTAAACTTCTTCGTTCCTGCACGTCGGTCCCGACAACGATCGTTATTTTGGACTGCTAGACACCGGACGGTGTTCGGACAAAATCACCCGCTTGAAAAGTGTTTTAATTTGTTGAGTGATGTTGAAACGTTCGATTTTAGTATAAGTAGAGACCGTTTTAAAACTAGTATTAGGCAAATGACTTAGATTTAAGATAGTTTCAGTCTGTGCAGCATAACTGAAGACGTAGTAAATAAAATAAAATAAATATGAGCTATGGAAGATCATGGACGAGAACAGCTTTCCGGGGAAGCTGACCCGACTTATCAAGGCAACGATGGATGGAGCACAGTGCTGTGTGAAAATATCGGGTAGATTATCGGGTTCATTTGAATCCCGCAGGGGCTTTTGTCAAGGTGATGGTCTCTCTTGTTTACTGTTCAACATTGCTCTTGAAGGTGTTATGCGACGAGCGGCGTTTAACATGCGAAGTACGATTTTCAACAGATCCGGTCAATTTATCTGCTTTGCAGATGACGTGGATATTGTCGGCAGAACATTTGAGGCGGTGACAGAGCAGTACACCAGACTGAAGCGCGAAGCAGAGAAGATGCTGGCAGGCAGAACCAAGCCCGACAGGACCCGACTGGGCAGCAGTGTAACGATCGACGGCGATAAGTTCGAGGTAGTCGATGAATATTTCTATCTCGGCTCACTGGTTACTGCGGACAACGATTACAGCCGTGAGATCCGGAGGCGGATTATCAGTGGAAGTCGTGTCTACTATAGGCTCCACAAGCAACTACGGTCAAACAGACTTAGCTCCCGTACGAAATGCCTCTTGTGTAAAACGCTAATAAGACCGGTTGTTCTCTACGGGCATGAGACGTGGAGAGTGCTCAGAAGAGGACCTCCGAGCACTCGGAGTTTTTGAGCAACGGATGTTAAGAATCATCTTTGGTGGAGTGCAGCAGGACGGACTATGGAGGCGAAGGATGAACCATGAGCTCACGCAACTCGCCGGCGAACCCAGTATTCATAAGGTGGCAAAAGCTGGAAGGATACGCTGGGCAGGACATGTTGCTAGAAAGCCGGGCAACTATCCTGCAAAAATGGTGTTCGACGGGAATCCAGTTGGTACAAGACGACGTGGGGTGCAACGAGCTAGATGGTCAGACCAGGTTGAGCAAGACCTAGGGGGTACAAGGTGCCCAAGGGATTGGAGAGGAGCAGCCACGAATCGGGCATTATGGAGGGATATTGTGTATCCGGCTTTGTTATAGTATTGTGACGTTATGCCATTTTAATAAAACAATAAAAGAGTATAAGAAAGCCATTAATTGGCATACAGAAGATTGACAAGTGCCGTTCCGATACAACTAAACGGAGCAGGGTCAGAAAAAGGGTCCATAGCACTTGGGAAATTGGGTGTTAGGACTTTTTAACTGTATGGCATCCAGCGGTTGAATAAGAAATGGTGTTCCACGCAAGCCACACCTACGTTGGTAGCCTCATCACGGGGATAGGAACCATAGGCCAACAACCCACTGTCATCGAAGTTAAATTGTTACAGAAACCAATAATGAAAGACTACGGAATGATTTTACGGCATCGACTTTAGGCATGATAATCCAATGTTATGCGCCAACCGATACTGTCAAGCCAGGCGAACTTGTACGGTCAACTTAATGCCGTCGTCGATAAAGTTTCGAAGGGTGATATCAAGATCTACACTGGCGACTTCAATGTGAAGATCGGCTCCGACAACACGGACTATGAGCCTGCTATGAGACGTCATGGTCTCGGAGAGTTATGCTCACAACGGTGAGCTGCTTGTAGACTTTTGTAACAACAACGACATAGTGATCACGGACTCGCTTTTTCCCCATAGACCATTGCACAAGGTCATGTGGGTGTCCCGTGATGGACATACACAAAATCAAACCGACCTCATCTGCATCAGCCAAAAATGGAGAAGGAACCTTCTTGATGTCCGAAATAAACGAAGTGCCGAAATCGCATCTGACCACCACCTTCAAATCGGCGATATTTGCCTGCGCATTGCACGGATTCAGCGACGGGATGAGAGGCTCGGGCGGCAATTCAACGCACGTCGACTTCGTTCGTTGAAGAACTTCAGACTCGAGCAGCAGATGTTCTGGAAGGTGGCAACGTGGAAGAACAATGGATGGCCATCAAGAATACCTTTATCGAGACAAGTGTTAGCAAGCTGGGTGAGCTGCACGCACAGCAAAAAAAGTGGATCACCGATGAAACCTGGAGGAAGATTGAGGAGCGTAGAGAAGCGAAAACTGCGATAGAGCGGGTAAAAACCAGAGGAGCCAAGTACGAGTCCCGTCAACGGTACTCGGCTTTAGAGAAGGAAGTAAAACCCTGCTGCCGAGGGGACAAGCGAGCGTGGGTGAACTCCCTGCCCGCCGAAGGGAGAAAGCCGGAAAAACTGGCGATATCCGCCTCCTCTACGATATCTCACGACGCCTGAGTGGAGCAAGGAAGAATCTGAAGATTTCTGTGAAGGTAACGACTGGGCAGTTACTGACCGACCCCACTGACCAGTTAAAACGTTGGTTTGAGCGCTTCGAACAACTTCTGCAAATTACGACGTCCAACCAACCAGCAATGTTGCATCAATTATTCTATAATATCTGGGACACCGTGACATTTCCGGCCGGCTGGATACAGGGCGTCTTGGTAAAGGTCCCTTAGAAGAAGGATCTAACTGTGTGCGACAATTGGTGAGGTATCATGCTACTGTGTATTGTTCTAAGTCCTGTGCAAAGTTATCCTAAACCGGATTCACACTCCGAATTATTCTGGAGCAAGTCAGTGAATTTTAAGAGTCCCTCTATTTGGTATTTATTGACTACGAAAAAGCTTTCAACAGACTCAAACACGAAAATTTGCGCGGCGCCCTGAGACACAAAGGAGTCCTGGATAAAATCGTCAACCTTATCGAAGCGCAGTACGAGGCTTTCGCATGCAGAGTCCTGCATAACGGAGCCTTGTAAGACCCCATACGGGTAGTCGCCGGTGTGATGCTGCTTTAGCAGCCTATCACTATAGAGCACTTCAACGACTTCGATTTGGCTAATGGCTTTGCTTTGTTAGCCCAACGGGGATGCGATATGCAGATCAACCTCAACGACCTCGACGAAAGCTGCGGCGGGTCTCACCAGCAACGTCAACAAGACTAAACCGTTGGATGTCAACACGGACAATCCTTCCAATTTAACGGTAGTGAGGCAAGCAGTGGAAAAAAGTCGATAGCTTCCAATATGTTGGCGGAACCAAGAAGGCTATGGCTCCTTTTGCGAGTTTAACAAACATATGGAGGTCAAACCAAATAAGTCAACGCCCCTAAACTCGAATTTTCAATACAAATATGACATCTGTGCTGTTATACGCCAGCGAAACGTGGTGCATATCAGCGGAGAATACTAAAAAGCAGCAAGTCTTCATCAACCAATGTCTGCGGTATGTAATTCGTGTCTGGTGGCCTAACAATTGGATCGCAAATGCTGAGCTCCATCGTCGATGCCAACAGAAACCAATATTAGTGGAAATTCGAGAACGAAATTGGAGGTGGGTCGGCCACACACTACGATGGAGCGGAAATGAAATCTGAAAACAAGCGCCGGATTGAAGTCCAGCAGGATATCGCAGCAGATGCAGACCCAGGGGCTCGTGGCGTCGGAGTTTCAATAAGGCAATTAAGGAAGTCGATCGAAAACTAACCTGGCCCAGATTAAGGTAAAAGCAAGCAGCCACCCAGGATGGAAGTCTCTCACGTTGGCCTTATGCAACCCTAGGGATGGACAGGAGACATAAGTAAGTAAGTGAAGCAGTTCCGTTCTGAAACTCGCAGTTCGCTGAAGAAGCAACGTGGAATACAGAGGTTACTCAATTCGGAAATAAGATCGATCCACTACTTTCTCTGCTCCCAAATCTGCTTGCTTCATGCCGAGCACTTATACAATGCGCTCATCTTTCTCGGCGCTGATATTTTTCTCCGCATCCAATTTTATCGTAAATGGCCATCATTTGCCGCCCTACTTCACTGCCTATTCAAAGCTGTCGAGGTAATCGTCCGCGTAACGAAGATTAACAATGGCTGAAGGCTTCGAAATCCTTGGCGTTCAGATTCTGTATATTCTGTGTACTGCTCGGTGAACTGGCAGCACCAAAGGCTACGGCTACGGCTACGGCTACGGCTACTGACTACGTCCATTACGAAAGTCACTGGTTGTTGTTTTGGGTGATCTCTGAAAATGAATCTCTGGAACTGACGATCCTGGAACCGGATGAAGAATATCAGTGGAACACTTCCTTGATGTCACCAGTTAAGGGTGTAGGGAGAGACGTCAAGAAGTATGGACCTTTCAGCATGGCGAATTTTAGAGTCCGCTGACTGTTGCGTCCCAAATCATCTTCAGCTCGTTTGGCTATCTCGGGCTTAGGACTTATCTCAATGGTAGGTACTAGCACTGGTCTACGCTGGTAGTGGAGAGTCCATTCTGCGTCGCCTTGTGCGCATATTGCTTCTCCTCGTAGTCTCTGATCTGCTGCCTGACCCATTTGTACAATGTTGGATCCTAATTTAGTCGCCTTTAAAAGGAGCACAGCCGTTTAAACGCCATGCCTTGGCTGTTCGGGAGTTCGCCTGTTCGCCCATCTTTCAGAGCAGTCTCGAATCATCCGCCTACTTTTCTTGCAGTTGTTCCGAGCAGCATTTTCACCCGTTTGTCCTCCTCGGACTCCAAGACTGTAGTAGGAAGCTGCAGACCGGTCTTGTCCAATGTAATATAGTCTCGAACCAATTTGTTGAGTTCTTACTCCGAATTCGTCCATCCTCCAAAATGAAGCCCACACATGATGGTTATTGTTGATACTGAAACGCAGCCATAAATGCTCCATCCGAGGCGACTCTTCGCGGCTATCGGGTCTATCCACCTTCCTTCTTGTATTTTCAGCGGCACGGTGAGCTTCAAATTGTCAACAACCATCAGAAACTTTGGGAACACCTTCTCGTAACTTTGTCTTGGTAGACCACTTAAGTGAGGATATTGGTTACACATTTCCTAATATTTTACAGTTTGTGACGGAATTTAAAAGCTCACAGACTGTCCGAGCGTTAGTCAATTTGGTACTGTTACAATGATCCTCTACAAGACATCACAGTGCTTATTCGTCGTGACTTCGGTTCATAACGCTTAATATTTTCGGTCCACTGCAAGTTAAGGGGTTCCGTTGTTCCTAAAAATCCCAGCTTATTGATGACCACATCTTCCAGCCACGTAATCATTGACCCTTCATTCACGAATGCGTAGATGTTCACCTCGCAATCCGTTCCGTAGAATGTCACTGGATTAATCTGGGAAAAAGGCCTTTTACTCGCTGCAGACTCGCTTAGATGACACGCTGAGTTTACAACTGTGTATGAAAAATGTAAGAGCTGATGATGTTTGATACGACAACCATTGAAACCCTATTTTTTCATCGACTTACATGGCCATTTGCCGTGGAAATTTAAGTACGCTTCATATCTTCCGCTGACATCCACTGGCTTGAAAAGGTTACACTCCGCAACGCGATGTCCTACTGCTTTGCAAACAGCACACGGTTTCATCGGAGCTCGACTTCCGTTGGCCATTCCGCTTTTGGACGACTCGGTGGATTACAGTTGCGTCTGCACAAATGCTTGCTTCTTATTTTTCGGCTTTTGGTCCGGATTACTGATGCTACTGCTGGGAAAATCGTCTGCTTCGTCATAGACGACTTCTACCATAGCTGACATAAACTGCCCAAATAGACTTAGATCAACTTCCCATTAGAACTAAAGCTGCGCTGCAATGTTCCGCTACGAAACTAACGAACCAAATCAAACGGTTTAATGTAGTCTACGTCAACCGAACCTAGGAAACCTCTTTACCTTAACCCGATTTCCTTAACACAATGTCGTAAAGGGTGCTTCGATCAAAAATTGGACGACTTAAACTTGACGCATTTCCTTTCATCGTGCATTAAACAATTTTGCATACCCCTCATCTTGAAGATATGTGTGTGTAGCATCATACCTTTATTTTGATTTTGAGATTAGCACTTCAGCTATCAAAATGTTGTCGAAGGAAGGAAGAAATATTTGCACGTGCATGGCGAAAATCCACACTACTCTCACGCCAAGTAGGCGAAATTGTTGAATGTGATTAAATCATCTACTACTAACGTATTAAAAGTGTTCAGTGAACGTTTGTCGACAGCCAGCAAAGCTGGATCGGGGGGAAATCGAAAGCCGGAGGCCACAGCGACGACAAAAAGCGTTGCCCGCTGTTTTGAGCGGAACCCCAACTTCTTCGTGCGAGATGTCGAAAGAAGCTGTATAGAGCTTAAAAAGGATCTGGAATGTCAACTTACAAGAAAGTGGTGACTCCAAATCGCGACGATGAACAAAACACGTCGGCAGAATTTTATACGGTAACCGGACGGGGAAAGGTGGCAAATATCTGGTGTGGCAGGCCATTTGTTACTGTGACTTGAAGAACAATGTTTGCATTGCGACAGGAACCATCAACCAGGAAATTTATATGAGCGAGTGCCTACAAAAACGTGAAGCGACACAATTGTTCCGCTCTATTTTGGCCGAATTTGGCATCTTGCCATTACGAAAAAAGGCCATGGAGTGGTATGCTGACAACAACGTTCAAGTGGTGCCCAAGGACAAGAACCCTCCCAACACGCCAGAGCTCCGCCCAATCGAAGAATATTGGGCCATCGTCAAGCGGAACCTTGAGAAGACCCAAAAAGCTGTTGTGAGAGAGAAACAGTTCAAGGCAAACTACCGTTCTGCGGCGAATAACGTGGACAAGGAGACTGTACAAAATCTTATGAAAGCTTAGCTGAATATTTCTCCTGTATTCTGCATTAACTGAAATATTGTTTGACCAAATTTTGTTCGGAACACCCTTTAATCTGCACCGAGCAAAAAGCGTTCAGTTATTGTGGAGTCAAATCAGCCTTCAATCACACCTCGTTTCTATATAACACTAATCCATCGTACATGTAGGGGCTTTCAAGCCTTTCTTCCGAATTCGAAGTAATTAATTTCTCTGAGCTCGTAGTCATCACTTCAAATAGTGTTTGAAACTCACAGCTTAACTCAATAAATTGCACCAACGCTCATACTTTCCCTCCTCTACGCCCATTAAAAAATGACAAATCTCTCGTTGGCGCTTCATGAAAGACTGACAAAAAACGTGATAAAATATTCCGCAATTTTTAATAAATCCAGAACAACCCATTGAGGCGCAATTTGATAGGTGCCTTTTCGGGCAGCTCACAGTGAATTTGCTCTCGCATTAAAGGAAATTAATATTCATTAATTTCATGGTTCAGAGTAGAAGAGAGGCACCGTGCCGGGGGACAGTTGAAAGTGGCCTGCACATGCCAAAATGAATGGGAATCCAAATCCGGGATCAATTGGTGCGACACAAAAGGCAGGGAGGAAAAGCGGGTGTGACCAATATACGCTTGAAGAATGCTGTCATTTCCGATAATTTTCAACGTTTTTAATTTTCCTCGGCAGCCAACGTTTCATTAATGGGCCTGCCACCGGACAGCCACATCGTGCTTGGATGGGTGGTCATGAGGTATGAGCCGATGTTGATATTTTTATTTATGCAGTCACGGCGTGTTGGTTGGCTTCGGGAGCAATGTTAAAAGAAAAATAATGAAACTGTACATGCCGTGTGGACACAAAGAGGGATCATAAAAAATAATACGCTGAGTCAATTTTGCCTCGCTTGTGTGATACAGATTGGGAAAATTTACGTAGGAAAACTTATCAAAGCCGGATACAACAATATCGAAGGTTTAATTACAATCACTGGTGAGATAGCCTATTTGGAGATCAAACTCGTCAACAAAAAAACGCAAATGCGCTTCACAACTTAACATGAGTGTATTTAATAGAATATTCATAGAATTTTAATAGAATATTTGAAGCAATAAACCAAACATTTCAAAAGATGAATTTCTTCAGTGAGCTGCAAAAATCTCATATATTCAAATTTGGGACCTAAATCAAAAATTAAATGTTCGGCATTTTCTCTTAAATTTCCTCAAAATGCGCACTTAAATAACTACCACCATAATTGATAATGAATTCCCAAGTGGTCGTATCGATCATTCCTTTCTGTTGGGCACACTGCTTTCATTCGAGTGAAATGAATTACTTATTCCAAAATTGTCGACACGGGAATTAATTTTCACAATTCGAAAGTTTCTGATTAACTATGTAACGTTGTCCATTGGCAAGGGTCGCATCGAAGTACCCTCGCGGAACGATGGATCCCCTTTTGAAGCGCAGACAAATATCAATTATGTATTTATGGCCCGTACTGGAAAATGACAAAAACGGAATAACTGCTCCACTTTTGCGGACAGCATGATCAATTCATGCATGCGCGAAGAATGTAAATATGAATTTTCATGCAAATGCAAGTCGCATCTCATATTAAATGGTGCCCAAGTAAAACTGAAAACATAAATATGAAAGTTATTTTTCCGTGTGTCATGCTGTAGATCTATGAAATTACAATTTGAGTAGTTTAACCATGTACGAAGATCTGCGATTCATGCGTTCAAATCTATATTCACTTATATGACTTATTTATTTTTCACATAGGGTTCGGGACGCTTTTCAAGCTATTGATGATGACTTTTAAGGTAATCTACAATCAGAACTGTCAATATTCTTACGTTATTCCAACAGCTTACTTCTTATCTATCCGAACTTACCTTTAGAAACGAGCATTAGACTCAGAACATTTCAAAGCGAGGGAATAAACTTCCCAAATGTAGGAACTTATTAAGAGCATGCAGATTGCTTTCTGAGCATGAAAAGGTTTTCTTCAGCTCAGCAATCCTTACACAAACTAACAAAATTGTATAAGTGCAATTCCGTGTAAGTGTGGGAGACTGAAATGAATAAGGCCAGTGCACGATTTACTACTATCGTCAATTTCCTCAAGCCACTCCATAACACGTCCATTGCTATGATGATGCTTATGTGAACTAGCATCTTATGTAGCAAGGCAACTGCCTATAGCACTGGACTGTTTCAATAAACGATTTGATCAAGGTTGTACTGTGGTAAATGTTCCATCATGTTCTGTATGAAGGGCCAACAATGCATTGTGGGCCCGTAAGCAGATACACTTACGCGCAACCCAAAGTTACAGGGGTCTAAAGAGAATCTCCTTCCAGAAACAAGTTTGCAGAAACGAAACCAAAGCTGAGCCCTCACCTAGTAAAAAGTCCCCTTAGATGGGGAGAAGAGCCCACCCGCAGGAAGTTGGCAGACACACTCTTCCTATCCAAATTACTTCAATCGAGTGCAATGATGGCCCCTCCCTTCATCCCAACACATGGTGTTACATAAATATATGAAAAATTCAGAGAAATAAAATTTATCTTACCTTGAAATAAAAAATCAAAAAAAAATTTCTTACCTTGATTTTGAAATCACAGGGTGCGGCAGAAAATAATGCGAAAATTTGTTCTTTTTCTTTCAAATCTCATTTTCAACTTATTCAAGCATTAATATCATCATTTTCGAGTGCAGTTATCATTATAAAGTCCTTTCAAACAAATTTATTCAACGTGTCCACCAATTTTATTAATAACATCCTCGAGCCGACGCCGGAAGCCAGAGCAAGCCTTTCGGACGTAGTCCTCCGACATTGACTGCCATGTGCGTTTTATGGTTGACTTCAGGGTTTTCACACTAGGGTGTGATGTCTTGCAGGCTTGTGCTTCAATGTATGCCAAAATCGAATAATCCAACGGAATAAGATGCTTCCACTGCTTCCACTGCTAGGAGGCCACAAATCCTTCGGTCAAAACGTCATGTTATCGTTCAACCATTGTTGGATTCGTTTGGACGTGTGACACGGCGCTCCATTCTACTGTAGGACAACGTTTTGGTCCTTGGAGAAGTTGGCCTTCACCCAGGGAAGCAATCGGTCCTCTAAAATACCGATATACACTTCGGTATTGATTTTAACTCCAGCATCAATGAAAACAGGCGGCATTTTCAAACCGTTGGACGCCACCAAGCCAAACATCATGACACCAGCCGGACGTTTGGTTTGAAATTTGAATTTTACTTTTTCCGGAACATTCTCCATTTTCTGCGGTGAAATGAACCCGTCTGTGCGGCTGTTGGCCACAGCATCGATGTTGAAAAGCTTATCGTCGGAGAACAGGATTATCATTTTTTTTCCTTCTTCAACAAGGAAAGCAATCTCTTGGAACGAGTCACTCGTAGTTCCTTGACCCGCTCCGTAATCAAGTGGCGTTTCACTCTGGCTCTGGGAGATGCGTGCAGGTCTTCTTTGATGATTCTCCGCATGGATTTCTCCGAAATATTGGCTTCCTTTGCAAGTTTTCTTATGGAACGCACCGAGTTGCGAGCAATTTTCGCACGGACCGATTTGATCACTTTCGGCGTGCGTGCAAAGTGTGGACGTCCACTTCCTGGCTCCGCTGCTTAGGACCATCCTGCAGGGACTTTTTTATGCGGTAAACTGTTGCCAAATGGCACCCTACCACCCTGGCAATCTCTTTCGGCTTTTTCTGGGCGAGCAACAAACTGGTGATCACTTCATTCCGGAACATTGTAACGTGTTCTGACTTTTCCATTGAAATTCTTTTTTTTACCCATTGTAATAGTAAATTAGTGGTAACCTTTGAATCAATTAACCTTCTGGTTAAAACTTGTCAAATTAGGAAATAATTGGTTGCAATAAATTTGTAAAAAGTTTTATATTTTATGAACTATTCATATTACAACCTCTAATTTGAAAACTAAAAAAATAGTATAGCTATAAAAAGTTCATTAAACTTAGGATAAAAGCTTCTTTCAAAACTTACTATCCAGGTACGGATTAAACGAAGATGGCCTATAAGATTAAGTAAACTGTGGTAACTCGTATAATATAGTTGAATAGTTGAAGTAGTGTTAGTAAATAGCAAATAGGATTACTTTTACGATTTTGAGGGTTCAATAGATTCTTACATACCTATTCTCGATCATTTCTATTCCAAGTCGGTTGGGCTAAAGTCAGCTTCTGTGAAAGTGGTGCAAGTTTAAAATTCAAAAGGTGCGCTTTGTGTAAAACGTTACAATATAGACTTTTGTTTCTTTTGTTTTATTTATACAGTAACTTTAAATGAAAAATAGTGTTCTTTTCAAACGTGTTCTTTTATAATTTATTTAAAGATAGTTTCCAGTGTGACGAATCACAAGAGGTGAATACTCAGCCTTTGTGCTTTCGTATAGATTAAAAAAAGGTAATTTTATTTATAATTCATGTTTCGTCGTACAATTCCAACGTCAATCTTTCGTTGGACATCAGCGTCCAGCGGACGCTTTTTCTATACGGGCTAAAGTCCGTCAGTTTCCTTCTGGCTCTGGCATATTTTCTGGGGTGCATCGCTCGGTAAGGCCCGCCGGAAAGGCAGTCAAACGGGGTCGAGAAGATACTGGCCTGCCTGCGTTCGTTAGCGTTCGATCGGGTAGAGTACCGGTCTGCCGACGCCTCCCCCGCATCTTTAAATCGGCCCTCCACTACATCGAGTGACACCCGTCCGTTATGCCGCATATGTGGTGACGACCACTGCAGTTACACCGTCCAGAGGCCGCCAAATCATCGCACATCTCTGGTGGACCCCTCGAACGACGACCTAGCTGCCTCTGCAGCATAATCGAAATCCTGCGCAGGTATGTTTGTTTCTCCATTCTCCACTACACTCACAACATATACACATACACACATAATGATATTGGAAAGAATAATACATGAATATGAGTTTTAAATGAACTTACCTACCTTGTTTATTATTCACGCACACTGAGCCCTGTGGTTATGTAGTCTACCCGTGTGAATTTACGTTACGTTTCACTTGCATCATCTTGAGCACACTTTCGCTTTCGTTTCATTCTGGTGGGTACACCTCAGGTTTATGATTGTAGCCAAAACATTGCGTTTGATTCCGTACCAAGCAACCGTTCGATACACCCAGAGAATAGCGCTCATGCTTTAAGCAGCTTTGTCGGGCAACAGAATTCAACACGAACAGTGGTCTCTCGAGTTCGAGAGTGGCGCATAAGCCACTGATTTTGCTAAATAGTTCATTGGGATTAGTCGACGAACGGTTACAACATTTTGACGAATTTGCAGCACATAAACAAATACACTTTCGACAGAAATTAGTCACTAGCTGCACGAACTAACCCAATACTCAAGTTTGAACATTTTCGCATTATTTTCTGCCGCACCCTGTATTAGACAAAGCGACTGTGACGACCAATGTGACAAACGTGTAATAACGAGCAAATGTAAGAGAAAGCACGCTTCACATGGCAATACCGGTGCGCTAGCAATGGATAACAAAGAAGTGAAGAAAATTGAGAACACTCAAACTCTCCAATGATGCCATAGTTGCCGCTCAACTGCGAAGAATTATTTATCAGTTGGACAGCTCCGAAACATATGTTTTGATTGCATATTATAGTTTCAGATGATGGACAACATAATCATAATCATAGATTAACCTCAAATGATTGTAACGCGAAATAAATTGTGACTTCAGATCATCTAAATCATTTTTTTTCAAAATAAATTTTAACTTAACGTGCAACATCATATCTGGCATCAAGCCTTCATGTGAGAAGGGGCTGAAGAAGACATTTCCTACGGTACGCGCGTTCAAATGCAAAATACACAAAGGCAACATTAAAGTGAACTTCTTCAGTAGGTAGGAAACTGATGATTTTCTGGATGCTGTTTTTTAAATCTTCAAAATGACAGTAACTAATTGATTATCAATCATAATCTATGCACCGAATCATTAGCCAGACAGGTTGAGTTAAAAGTTATTTTATTAAATGTGAAATAATATGGAAAATGAAGAAGTTTTAGACCTATTTTCTAACAACTGATCAAACATGTCACCCATGATGAGAGAGAGAATGAGAGAGAGAGAGAGAGAGAGAAAGAGACCTTGATCTTGACGTTGAGGTTCTTGACCTGTACGTGACCTTTTACAAGTGAAAGCAAACGTGATCGCACGGGCGCTCTGGAAGGGTACAATGTTATCCAGGAGGGTATATTTAATTACAAAGAATCGATTAATAAACCAAACTTTTTAGCTTAGTTGTATGTGGCAAATACTGCAACTGAGTGTTTCATTTGCCCTGCTGAAAGATCGGTGCCTTGTGTTTCTAAAAAATCACGTGGAAGTTTCTGGGAAAATGCAAGTGGATTCGATCATTGAAATGTTTCAGTATGTCGAAAACGGTGATACAAAAACCTTCAAAGGGATCCTGGATCCACACGAGGAATTTGTCAAACGCAAAATGGAGTGCGTCGATCATGTAAAGCGAATGGGCAGCCGACTTCGTCAGCTTGTAAAGAAGACAAAAGGGCTCAGCGGGAAGGAAAAATTGACCGGAAAATGATTGATTGATTGATTTATCTCTATTAAGGAGCCTTTCAACAGCTGGTTCGGCTGGTTCGGCTTTACATGAGGCATAAATAGTTGGAGGGATCGGGAAGGGCCCCTCTGTGCATTTGGGGTCCTGAAAGGACTCCCCTACGGAGTTATTCATATCGGAGTTTTCTTTAACTACAAATTGTTACAGCGTATTAAGAATTTGTTTTAGGTTTGTCCTTTTCGTGCATAAGTCATCATCAGTCTTTCGGTTGGTCTTTGTGGTTGCGGAAGGTCCTTTTCGTGCGTGGGTCTGGAATCGTATTGACTGTTTGTTGCTGTCATTAGTATCGTCATCATAATAAGAAGGGTCCAGTGTGGGTAGCAAAGGTCAATAAATTGAATGGTAGTACTTGGTGACTTCCATGAACTATATCCGGTTGTATAAACTGCATCTTTGAGGAAGCATATTAATGCCGCCTCCCTCTGGATCCAAATGGGTAAAATTTCTGATCCGAGAGCTGCAAAAACGATTGCTGCTTCCGTGAGGATGAGAAGAGGTCGATCGGTTGGTATCGTTGTCGCGATCCGTACAGCTAAGGCTTTGTGCACAAATTCCGTAATGCAAAAAAATGGGATTTTGGACCCCCCTCCCCTATGTAACAATTAGTAACACGGGGACAGACTCCCCCCTTTTAATTACCTAACGCTCACGACCCCCCCCCCGCTGTTTCTCAATTGTGATAAAATTACACAAAAACTGTTATTGTTCTTGTTATAATTTACGTGATATAGAGTATCTTGATATCAGCTACTATACATCTAATATTCAAATAATATACATGTCATTTGATATCAAGATACTCTATATCACGTAATATAAGCTGTTGTGTGAACGTACTATAAAGCTATTATAAAGTTTACGAAAAACATTGCACTCATTGTACTTCATTAATTCAGGTTACTGGATGTTCTTAAAACTGTTACAAATATAAGTTTAACACGTTTCAAGGTGGCCACACAATCTGTATTTTTAATTTCCCGCATTTTCCCCGAATTTTTCCCGCAGTTTAGACTAATTTTCCCGACTGTTAAAATGAGTTAATATAATAGATAATTTTGAAGTTTTCGAGGAAATTGTTCAATCTGAAATTCTTGTTCTATTTAGGCAAAATGACGGATAGCAGCCACAAATCGGTCTTCTTGCATATTGCGTAATTGCATATTGCATATGCAGCATTGGTCTACCGTTTTTTAAACGAGAACAAAAATCGCTCTACTGATCTTTCAAGTTGCTAGAGGCATAAAAATCGAAGGAAAATAGAAAAACATTCAAGGTTTTGGACTGCAAAATGATGTACGTGTGCTGCGTGCATATTGTAAAAAGTATTTCTTGATTTCAACGTCGTTAAGAGTTCGTACACAATTCTTTGAGATACCAGTCCCTTTTAAGTGTGACCACCAGAAACATTTCATTTATTGAAAATTCTCGTGCCCTTTTTCTTGCGATAAGATGAGCAACTTTTTAACAAATGTGGTCAAAGTTGGCAGCTCCTTCTTGGAAAGACCAATCAGTTCATTGACTTTGTAAGCAGCTGCAGAACTGAGATAGGGTATGTGTCCCTTGACTCAGCCTATTATGCAACCATCGATTACATTTTTGATTAAATGTAACTCTTAAGGTTTTCCAGCTGAAAGCGAGATTCAACTAGTTCTACACTTGCTAAGATAAGTTTGATAAGATATTTGGTAGTATGTATCACGAAAAGTTACACAACTCTTTTTATGAAGTCAGAAACTTTCAAGGGATATGGATTCAATGTCGGTCTACAGGCACCAAATTGGGTCTATTCATGGATGCAACTTCGTCCCATTCGATGGATTTATTCCTAAATGCAGCCTTTGTACGGGTTTTTCTTCTTATTCTATGAATTCAGGCATTGCCAGCTGTATTCGCTTTACTTAACACAAAATTTCACAAAACAAACTTAAATAAAACTGCTTTGAAAAACATAAGTGTTGTTCATATATGATTTACTAGCCATTCAATTATGAAAACATTGTAAAGCACTATACAACGACTTAGTTCCTTCGGTTTGTGTTAAGATGAGCCACTTAAATACAAGCAACCACAACCACATGCATTTCCACTTGAAATTTTACCAATAACAATCTTTTTACTACGTTATTGATACAACAGGCCATAGTTGAGAACATACAAAAAAATATGTCCCCAACATTGAGTCTATGATTTTCTTGTAAAATCATTGTTGTTTTAGCTATAAGAACAGTTAGTTTGCAACGTGTAACTATTTTCTCCACATCCTGACTGCATTACCTGCTTCATCGATTCAATTAGGCCAAATTTAGATCACTTGAAGATCGTGTAAAGATCTGTTCAGCATAACCAGTGAAATCATGATGCCCCGAAAGTTCAAGAAGTCGAAAATTACGCGAAAATGCACAACTATAAGTTGATTAATTTTGTCTCAATTGCTTTGGACTATATCGGTCATTCTTATAGCAACATGATTTTGTTAATAATTGCTAAATTAATGTCACATTTCTCACTGAAGGAGCTAGGCGAACATTACATCCCCTTACCCTAGTCTTTATCTACGAACGTTTCCTGACACAGCTCCTGGCGTTTTTTAGCTATGTTCTTGATGCGAGTTATAACATCAGGGTTTATATAGAGTAAATGACGCAACGCGCCAAGGACAAACGGGATCAAGTCCTTTTCACTTCGAAGTCCTTTTCACTTCGAAGACTTCAGGCGTGAAATTGTCAAGAATCGTTCGCTGCACTGGAGCATTCATTGGTAAACGTTGATTATTTTGATTTGTTTATGGTTTTTACTCACAAAAACGTGAAGTGAAAATTAACCTAACCTCTAATTCTCACGAAGGAAGGACTGCCTCCCGTTTCACCTTAAAGAATATGTTCATGGAGATTTGTTGAGTAGCTACTTCATCTTTCAACCTTTTTTTTTATCAAAAGCAGAACTGAGTTACTGACATTATCTTCTCTCTACAAAACTTGAAAAGGAAATATATTCGTATAACGTAAGCGTATTTGTAGAACAATTGTTATTGAAATACTAGGAAAATTTAAACTAACGCCTCACTTACGATCACTTTGAAAAAATAAAACCGAAACACCTCTTCAAACTGTCACTAGAAAACACGAGCAAATTCCTGTAAATTACACTAGGAATAGCTTATCTTTTGACAAACAGGCCTACTTCGTCTGTTACTTACCGACTTCTTCATTGTTGAGTGCTCAACCCGTTGTATTTGATAACATAAAAAACAATTGAAAAAATCATCTCTGATGATGTTGTTTGAAAAGGAAATATTATCTCATCACCATAGGCTCTAGGAGTAGACAGCACTTTTTTTGCTAGAACAAAGTTGTTAAGAGAAAGTATTGATAGTTCCGTTAGCGCAGGGCAGGCTGTGAAAATTGAAATCATCTAACTCATGCATTTATCAAATGATAATCATTGAAAATGTTCTAAAGACTCGACGGTCACTCTACTATCCAACCTTGATTCTGATAATTTGTCACATTTGAACTGATTCTCGGAACAACTTGAGGAGTGGCCAATCGCCAAATATCATACAAGACGTAAATATGACTAATTGAATTTCGAAAGAATATTTAGATCACACTGTTAGTGGACTTATTCAATGTTTAATATTAAGCGCGCTATTTGGTACCTTTATTCAACTTTTATTCGATCAAGTTACAAAGCCAAAACGCCAACACGAGCCAACCTGTGACGGGAAAATAGTAAGAAAAGTAACGTTTGAGTCAATCGGCAGGGTGGTGGCTTTGGTACAATATATGTGTGAGACGTGTGTGGCAGAATACCGAAAACTCGTGGCAGAGCAGCTTCCGAGCTTGGCAGAAGTTACGAGCGCGTGTAAGCTCTTACTCCATGTGACATCAGCATCAGGTTTGTTGGATTTCTTCGAAACGGAGCTTAGGGTCGGCTTATCTCGGTAGATTTGTTTATCAGTGGCTTGGGTGAAAACAGAAACAGATTTTGCGTTGTTTACAGATTTTAGGGATAACGTTAAAGCGTTTGAAGGTTTTTCGCGCATAAGCGCGGGTTTGGCAAATGGAATCAGCACGTCTATCAAATCTGTGAGCCTTGAAATTCTCTTGAGCATAGTTGGATATAAAAGAAACACTTCTTTTTTTGAAAGACAAAAAGGGTATAACATTGTTATCATTTAAAAGATGCTACTTTTGCAACAGTTAATCTAGATTCAATAAAAACTATGCTCCAAATAAATGTTGCTCTCTATTGATGGTAAGGATTCCACGAGATCCTACTTGTTATTTATGTTTACTTGTCAATGAGTTCTCATCATCAGCAAAACTTTTAAATATGTTTAGAGTACAAACATATAAAATAATTTATAAACATTTGATAATTAAATCATTTATTAACGGTTTTAAGAAAAACTTATGTTTCTTTCACACAATTTTGACAGCTTTTTTGGCACAAGAAAATGAGAAAAAAATTTAGTAATTTCCATTTAATTCCAATTACTTTTATTGCTTATCTAGACCGATATGCGTATTTCGTCTACCATGCGCAGATTTCTTTGTTGTTGTGTACTAATACTCGACTGGGTCGAGTACAGTCGAGTATTAGCACAGGACACTGAAAAAGTCTGCACTTTGTAGATGCAATACGCGTATCTGTCAAGATAAGCAGTAAAGGTAATCTTTCTTCTTATTTTCTGGTAACACTTTTCCACTAAACAGCTCACACTCTCCAGAATTCAGCTTTTTTGGTCTGAGCAATTCAGGTGTTGCATTTTTGGCCATAGCAGAAAAGGGAGCCGAGCAAGCACTTTGTTATATTGAAACGCCAGAATAGAACAGCCAGGTATGTCAAAATGAAATAATCAAATTATCCGGAAATCCTACCCCTTTTATTGAATTTATTTTCATTGAAATTTAGATAACTCTAATTAACGCCTTGAAAGTTCTATCGAAGTTTTGATTTTATTTTATTTTGGCATTTATTTAAAATTAAAATCGGAAACTGGACTGGACTGGACTCACAAAAATGATCACTTAAAATTCATTGTAAATCGAATACTTCTCAAATTTTCAGGGATTAAATAACTATATATAAGCTATGTTTTGGTAATTTTTTTTATTGAATTCATGCCCCCCGTCCGACCAAGCTGAATACTCGTACATTTCTCTTAACACTGCTCATGAGATCTTGGGCGAGGCTTTGTCCATCTTCTTTGCACAATTTCTCCCAGTTTTTCTTCAGAGCTTCATCGGTTTTGAAATTCAACTTCTTTTTCATTATCGCCCAAAACTTTTCGATCAGACGAAGTTCTGGTGTATTTGGCGGGTTCGCCTCCTTCGGGACCACATTAACGGCCTTCGCTTCGTACCAATCCATTACAGGCTTGGCGAAATGGTACGAAGCGAGATCCGGCCGGAACAGCGTGGGACCACAAAAGGGGGACAAATTGTGAAAGTAATAAGCATGAAATGGACAAGGTAGGACTACCATCAAATGTAAGTGGGTTTTCAAGACGAAACACGATGCAAATGGAAACGTGGATCGAAACAACGCCCGCTTGGTGATTAAGGGTTAATCACAGCGAAAGGAGGTGGACTACGACGAAACCTTCTCACCTGTGGTTCTCTTTGCATTGGTGGCCAAGTACAATTTATGGGTCGATCAGATGGAGGTCGTCACCGCACTCCTACAGAAAAATCTGGAGGAGAAAATTGTCATGGAACAACAGCCATGTTTTGTGAAACCCGGAGGACGTACGCTATTGTATTGCTAGAAAATGGCACTCCATGGTTTCAAGCAATCCAGTAGGGTCTGGAACATCATTCAGCCCAAGTCCAGGAAAGATCGTGTTCGTAGCGGTCTACGTTGATGATGTGCTGATATTCTCAAACGATGGAGCTTTGAAGAACAGCCTCAAAAAGAAGCTACAATTCGGATGAAATATTTGGGACCTGTGGCGAGCTCCTTGGGGATCCATTTCATCCGAACAGAAGGTTAAGTGTCGCTGAACCAGGAAACTTACATCGAACCCATCTTGCGTCGATTCAACATGCAGGATACAAAGGCTGTTGCTACTCCGATGAACGCTGCTGAGAAGATTATGAAGGAGTTAACGCCAAAGACAACAGAAGAGGTTGAACGGATGAAATCGGTTCCATAACAGGAGGCCGTTGGATGCTTGATGTACCTTGCACAGTGCACAAGACCACAAATCCTTTTCACCGAGAACCTTCTAAGTCGTTTCAACAAGTGTCAAGAAGCACTGGGAAGCAGTGAAGCACCTTCCCCGTAACCGAAAGGAACTTCAAAAATGACGCTTACGTATTTTGTGACCGATGATTTCATATTCCTTCATATCTCTGATGCGGATGAAGTTTTTTTCGTTTTGAACATTTTTCAAAACAGTAACTCGTGGCTTCAAGAAAACAGCTATGATTTTTCCAGAAAAGTTACCATACATTCATCTATCCTAGACGGCCATTTGTTTGGCATCTGCAGCCCAAAACGTAGCTGTTTTCAGGATAGCTGTTTTAAAAACATTTCCGGAGAAATTTACGAAATGGGCGAATCTGCTTTTGTATACAAACTATTAAAATTTTTGAATGGTCCAAGAAAAAGCTGGCTAAGAAACATAATTTTTGACTCACAGCCAATTTAGGACTAACATGTACCAATACATTAAGAGTTAAATTACTCCGTGACCTTTGAGATTTTACCATTACGTTTGCATTAAGAAAATGAATAAAAATTGCCGATATTTCATGGGTTAACCTTCACTCGCACTGACAAAACTACCCACGCAGCGTCAATCATAGTAACCCATGAGTCAACAGACAAAATTTGACAGCTCTATCAGTCGAACTCTAACCGTGATGGCAAAAACAGTGAAGCAACTCCGTTCGGCAGTGTGCACGTTCAAAGAACGGCACCCCACCGCTTCGAAAACGGACATCGTGTGGCCACCGGATACGCCCGTTCCGGCATCTACAACATCTTGGCACTCTTAGACAATAAACACAGCATCGAAAGAAAGCCCGGTTCTAGACGGCCGAAGACCCTAAGTGACAGGTAGCTCCAAAGGATGCTGAAGAGGAGCGTTTCCAGATGAAATCAGCCGGAAAAAGTTAAAATCTTGCACGACCCTCTCCGATTTGGATGAAACTTTGCACATGTCTTCGGAATTGGTGATGATGGATTTTCCGCGGGTTAAAGGAATTTTTTGACTCAAGACATTTTTTTCAAGAGGGCGTATGTGTTTTGTCATGCGTATTTTTCAAAAAATCATAACTCGAAAATCGTTGGTTGTAATAAAATTGCGTTTGAGAAGAAGTTGTAGTTAAATAATTTGACTTTATGAAAAAAATACGTACACTGTAAAAACATATTTTTTTTTCAAAAAAATCAAAAATTAAAATTAAAAATCAATTAGCAAATCTCTCCAACGTAGGATTTTTATAATTTTTTTTCAAAAAGGCTTTGAGTTATCACAAAAAGAATAGAAGTTGTTCTACGATAGAACAACTTAAGGTAAAAAAGTTTTTAGAAGTAAGACAAATTCAAGTTTTTATAATTTGTTGTTTTTGCATAAATAACCATATTTTAATAATATAATACGATTTTTCTAATGATTTCAAACAAAAATGCTCTCGGTAAGCAACATTCTATATGTACCCGTTTTCGAGATAATTTGAAAGTAATGTCGAAAAAATGGCTTTTTCCATGAAAATATCCCTTTTTCAAAAGTTAGTCGTGATTGTCCATCTTCAAAAGTATTCTTTTCAAATTGTACATAAAATTTTCAACAACTATTTTTTTGACACCAAGAAGATTGAACATCTTATAATTAACCAAATTAACGAATCTTAATTACCAAATAAAAATTTTGTTCATACATGATTTATTTATTTTTTTCTACTATTTTAAAAAAAATTGTATTTACGTTTTTACAAACACTATTTCCTAACATTCCTATAAATATTATGAAAACTCAGTATTTCGTCAGTTGAAAATATTTTCGCAGCGATTTTGTTATCTGCAACTGGAATGAAGGAGTGATATTTCTGTGTACCAGGAATCATTTTTGTTTGCTGATAACTACCACCCCATTCTGCAGCTCCCTCTTCATATTCTTCTTGTGAAACATAGCAAAATGATATTTTTGTGAAATTTTCTTGATTTCTCTTAATAGCCCAATCATACAAAGTTTTCGCACTTGTTATTAGATGTTCATGTTGTTTGGCCAAGCTTGCTCTTGTTGCCATTCGTTTTAATGTGCCGCCCTTACCATGTGAAGTTGCGAAAAAATGCCACTCAGAATTTATGTTGTATTTCTCTTGAAACTTGCAGAGGCTTACAAATATTTGTCTATTTTTGTATTGGGAAGCAGCCCCATCAGACATAAAAATGGCCTTTTTTATATTCATTAGTTGATTTCAATACGTTAGTTATTTAGAAATAAATACTTGAACCGCAATTGTATCATGTCTTAGATCTTCTGATATTTCAACAAAACTTAGATTTTTAAGCATTCCTGACTCCGGATGAACGGATGAATTGTAGCCTGATCATTGTTCCAATGATGACTTTGAACAGCATCCTGAAGTACAAATGAATAATTCTCTGCAAAATCGCAAATAATAACTACTTCTCCTTCTTTTAATGAAGACTTTGTATCTTTTAAAAATTAAGATTGCTTTGTTTTTAAATAATCATGAGTTTTTCTAATTTCTCGCTAAAATAATCAACAAATTCATCGACAGGTTTTAATAGCGTTTCTAAATTACATCTATCAGTTGTAATCCATTGTTCGAACGATATCTCAGACAAGTTATGTTTCTCAAGTTCTTTTAAAAATCTTATCTCAAATTCTGACAGCGTGGGACAATTTTCGCATTCACGGAGGTAACAATATTTTGATCTTGATGATGAATTACACAATAACTTCTCGAAATGTTGATTACAATCAGTGTTGAATGAATATTTTATTAAACTGTGAAGCATTAAATCAATATTTTCGTGAATTGCGCAAACACAAACGTTGTGAGAACCTGAAGCATTTAGCAATTAACAATGTTTTGGTCTTAATGCTGCAAAAGTACTAAATCCAATTTTATGTTCACTGACTTCTTTAAATCGAGTGAAAGTTTCTCTAAGTGATGAAAGTAATAACCGTTTTTGAATTTGTTTACGCTTACCATTAGTGTTTACAGAGACATAATCTCTTTGTCCCGGCATGTCTCTGTTGATGTCGTCCTCGTTAAAAAATTGTATCACTTGATTCTTTATATCCGGATTCAAACGATTTCCCGATCTGTCGTTGGGAGTAGCCAATACTTCATTTTCGGCTGCCAATTCTTTTGCTTGTAATGCAAGGTATTTGTTTGTTTTAAATTTGCTCGTTATCTGCTGAATCGTCCAAAACTGTTAATATACGTATTTTATCTATTCTCGAACAATCTGGTTCTATGAATTTTTCTTTCAATTTGGAAATAATTTCATCATATTCCACAACCTTTGTTTTCAATGTAGCTAACTCTTCGACTTCTTCTTGTGGTGGTAAGCTGAATAGATATTTTCTAATACCTGCTAAATTTCGGCAAATTTTTGCCAACGGTATTTATCGTTTTTAAATTCTCTAATGGAGACACATTTATTCCTGCAATTCCATTATTGAATAACTCAATGCTGTGTATCCTGGAATAATCCGGTAGGTCACTGTCCTGAGAAGATGCCGAGGTAATTGAAGCTGCCGATGGTATTTCCTCCAAATCGTTCCGTGATGTGGTTGGTGCTTCGTCATGTCCACCGTTTTCTGGTTGCTCCACTCTTTCGACAGGATTACGACGATACGAATATAACCGACATGAATCACAAATTCTTAATGACGTGTCCAAATGGATAAAAGTTTTTCAATTAACTTGTCAGTTAAATTTCTAAGTTTAGGCAAACACCGTCTCCCGATTTCACGAAAAGGTTTACAACAATGCTTTGTTTCGAGTTCCATTTCAAAATGTTTTTACACTTTACGCTACTTATGAAAGACACTGTTAAACTGATGTCATGACTTTGTAATGTAATCCTTTTTATACGTACTAGGTACGCACTTTAGGTACTTTTTTGAAATATTGGAATGTGCAGGGGTATGCATGTAAATTATCTTTTCTGTCAACACCAAAGGGAATGCATGAATAGGTATAAATGGGCATAACAATTGTATTCTTACTGGTATAAACAGTTTTACTAATTAAATACATTATGTTTCTACCTTGTAACCGGCGATTTCGGTTCCAATTGTAATTTTAAAGAATGTAAATAGATAAATAAAAATAAGATTCAAAATAAGTTCAAAAATAGTAAAATTTTCCCCTGTCAAAACTTAAAAGCTACTATTAAATAATTATTTACTATATACAACATGCATTAGAATGAAAACACCTTAAATAAATCATCACTCTAGCTTAGAAAATTTATATTAAAACACCTAAGACAGCTTTTGAATTTGAATTTGAATATAAAATATCTAAAACGCATAGGCTTGTATCACAGTCGATATCTACAACACCAATACTAACACAAATCTGTATGGTGTCAACAACGCAATCTATGGAAAAACTGTCCCAAAAAAGGGGGCTACTAGCAAACTCTGGTTGGGAGACTCGTCCACTTTCGCACGAACCATAGGCCTCATCAGTTTTTAGCTCAAGTATAAAAAAAGTTCTCAAAAGTAAAGTGAGGAGAAAATACCACGGGTATTAAATTCATTAAAATCCGCAGTGCGAGAAAGCGCGTAGTGAGCGAAGTTCTTCTCAGGTAATTATCGCCGCTTTTACCCAATACCAGTTGCCAGTAGCCAAACTATCCCCTAATTTGTACCATGTGGATTCATTTTTATCAACCCGGAACCCCGATCGCAGTGGGACCGCTGTGCCGCTGCGGATTTATTATTTAATTGATGGTATTGAACCAATTTAAGCGTTATCCCAACATTTTGACCAGGGATGTTGCGAAAAAGGCGAAAGTTTCAGTTTGTTTTGTGCAGAAAACAATGAAACGTTCTGGATTACATGTGTACAAGTTCTAGAAGGCACCAAACCGGAGCGATAAACAGAACTCGGTGGCCAAAACTCGTGCAAGAAAACTGTACAGGGAGTGACTCACAAACCTGTTCTGCATTGTGATGGACGATGAGACCTACATTAAAGCCGACACCAAACAAAAGTCAGGACAGGAACACTACGTCGCCACCTCTAAGTTGGCCGTTCCGGAGAGTGTACGGAAGAAGAAACTGTCGAAATTCGCCAAACAATTCCTTGTCTGGCAAGCGATCTGCGGATGTGGCAAAATGAGTCAGCCCTTCATTACCTCTAGGACCGCCAACGGACAAATCTACAAGAACGAATGCCTCCTAAAACGACTTCTGCCCTTCTTGAGATCTCACGATGGCCCGACACTGTTTTGGCCGGATTTGGCATCTTGCCACTATGGCCGGCCCGTCCTAGACTGGTACAAAGATAATAATATAGTTTTTGTACCAAAATACGTCAACCCTCCAAACACTCCGGCACTTTGCCAAATTGAAAAAAATTAGGCAATCATGACGGCAAAGCTCGTTAAAACTCCAAAACTGAAAGAAAATGAACATGAACTAAAGAAAGTGTGATTAAAAGTAAGTAAGCAAGTCGATCCTATCATTGCCCAAAATTTGATGAAAGGGGTCAAGGCAAAGATGCGGACATTTGGGTTGGGAGAAGAGGTTCAATAAGCCAATGATGTCAAAACTTAACCATTTAGTAGTAGTTTATTTCCAGAAAGTTTGAAAAGAATCGGGCTCAAGGAAAATTTTTGGTGACCTATTTTGTGTGTCCAAATTTCATCGAAAACAGTCTTTATATCAAGTCTAGTAATTATATGCGGCGATTGAGTATTTTTATCATCCTAAATCAATAAATTGTTGAGTTATTAACTACATTTAACCATTTATGGGCTGGCGTATTTCAGCTTATCATTCATTCATCATCATCGTTCATGATTAAACACCACGAAGAAAAAAATAACAATAAAAACTAGCTTTAAAATAACGCAAACTCTCGAGCAATGTGCATGTAATGTTTGTAGATCGGATTTCTCATGGATTTAATGGTCGTTAACTATGATTTTTATCGATTTACACCTAAACGGTACAGTGGTACGTGAAAAGTGTGGGGAAAAGGGTATACACACTTTACTTCTTCAGAAATAGTTACTCGTTCAATCTATTTCTGAAGGCAGCAAAGTACTAAAACAACTTACACTGGGAAAAAAAATTCGTACAATTTCGTAGAGATTATGAATAGTGGTTCATTTCAAATTAGAAATATATTAGGGACAAATCCTGGGGGGGGGGCGCTACAGAATTCTGGAGGGGGCCTGGCCCCCTAGGCACCCCCAGTAGTTACGCCAATGCAAATAAGCAATTTTTAATCAATCACTAAACGTATTGGTTTGTCCTCTTTGAGATATCACGGTCTAAGTAACACAGTCGGGGAAAAACCTAACTGACATTAAAATTAAAAACTCTTTTGAGGCGGTTCCGCCCTTCGTCGACGATCAAACACAACTTAGTATAGGAGCATTTCATCAGACTGTTAAATTAACAACTTCCTGTGTGAACAAGTTGAAACCTTACTGCCCTCCCTAGCGTCAGCTTCGAATGAATACCGTTGTTGACATTAGAACGAAGTTATTTCTGTCATTTTGGCAACGGTGCTTGTGTACTTCTTAACATATTGGCGCAATTGCCTTTAATTCTCCTTCATGCTCTCTGACTTAGTAATGTACGTATGTTTTCGCCGTGAGCTTTCGTAAATAAATTATGATTAATGTCACATTGGCTCACTCTGCTGGCGTCGTTGATGCTGCTGGTGCTATTGTTATATATGATGCCTTGCACAGGAGCCTGATATTTTCCTCGTATCCCAAGCTCAAGGTCGTCATCTTTATCATCGGTAACCTGGCGTCTGCGAGAAAATGCTTTTCGTTGAAGGATTCTTTATTCTACCTTTTCTCAATCGCATTCTACCAATGTCGGCTTTGTTGTTCGCATAAATTGCTTACCAGGAAATGGATCTAGTAGGCATGACGGGAACAACAACAGACCAACAACACAGGCCATAATAAACCTAATCAATCATGTGTGATATCCATTAATGTGGCGTTATTTAGATGAAAAATAAAGGTCGCTTTATCAAGATTTCACGGATGACAACAAAATCGAGATCGTTTTTTCATCGGTCTTCTGAGAAGAATTCATCCCCAGTGTGTGAGTCCGCCTTTGGTGCCGTTGTTTGAGTGCTATTATGTTTCTCGGGAACTGGATTTATAGAAAATCGGTGCAAATCTTGTGTTTATTCTGCTGGAATGGAAAAAAAGAAGTTTACCGTATGTATTCAGTGGAACGTTTAAATATTGGAATCGATTGATCTTTTGTCGAAGACGGTGTACTCCTGCTCCTTGATGCTCATATTTTGTGCGCGCTGGATTTTTTTTATGTATTCCGCTGAAATTCATTGATTGGACAAAAAATGGAATCGGCTAGTAATGTCTACCATTTTATACGGGTTATAATTGTAACCATTGCCTAACCATTACCACCCGTTTCTCGCCAAATCCGGATAGATGTACGTAGGATAGAGCATAACTTTGGCAGTGAACTAATTTCCGCCAATTATCGCTACTTAGGCAGTGGCATTTAAACTTAACGATCTATAGAATGGAATACTGTGCATATAAAATCAAGTTGTTTGATTTGAATACAGCTGAATAATAAAAATGACAGAAATAATGTCAAAACTACTTATTACTTTGACTCACCGACCCCTTGGAACTTCAAATGCACTTTTTTCGATTTGTTCATTTCCCGCAACACAAGAGCAGGACATTTTTTTCACCCCTTATGTCAATCTTAACAACATCAATGGGGGCTGTTTAGATTTCCCATTTATGCTTTTCTATTTACTCGTTTTTTTTTTCAAGACTGCGAACACAGCTTTGGTGACAAGCAAAAAGCCACGCCATCGTGTTCAGTTTCACATCAATAGTTACAACATCTGCGAATACCAGCGGAGCATATCCTAAATTTGGGTTGGGAGCAGAACTGAAGCACCAGAACATCATCGACCTGTGTTTTTTGTCGGAATAACTCAGTTTTTTTTTTCAATTTTGTGCTGTGTGTTGTATCCATGTAAACATTGACTAAAAGGATTTATGCTTGAGCTTGAAGTTCGCATGTTCTGTTGGACCGTGTGCACATCTCTGCCTAGAGATGTATCCTATGGAGCGTGGAAAGTAGTTACATGTTTGCTTCGTTCTTCGTGTTTATCCATGAGGAAATACTTTTTATGCAATTCTTCTTGATGAGGTACATCACGTTAGATCATGGAAATATGATGATGGAAATAGAATCAAACCCAATCTGTTAGTCAATAAATATAAGGAATTTTGTTTACACACAAAAAAAAGGCTTACAACAAATATTAAGTGGGCCTAATTTATTAATTTATTTTTCTTCGCAGTTTAGCAAGAATTAAAAAATAGAGCGTGGGGTCCAAGACAAGAACATATTGTTGAGGAAGGACCACGTTGTTGCGGGGGCGATACAGTAAACACCAGGTTGTTGTCGAAGTACGACTTTGAACTTCCTGACAGCTACGGAATGGCTTTGCGAAGACTGGAGTGCATGGAGCGTCGGATGGAGAGGGATGCATTGTTGAAGGAGATTATTCACCTTTACCCGCACTGACAAAACTACCCATAAAGCAACAATCACAGTAACCCATGAGTCAGCAGACAAAATTTGGCAGCTCTATTAGTCGAACTCTAGCCGAGAAGGCAAAAACAGTGAAGCAACTCCTTTCAGAAATATGCGCGTTCAAAGAACGGCACCCCGCCTCGTCAAAAACGGAATCAGAGCATCGAAAGAAAGCCCGGTTCCGGACGGCCAACGACCCTGAGTGACAAGAAGCTCTAAAGAATGGTGAAGAGGAAGACCGAGGGAAAAGTGGCTACATCGCTGCGTGCGCTTGGCCGGGAGATCAGTTATACCGGCAAACCGTGAAAAAGTACCTGTCAATCATGAACATACATGTCAGCAAGTGGAAGCCGCGCCCACTGGTTTCGGAGCTGCAGGCAATGACGCAGCGGCAGCGGCTGAATAAGATGGTCAATTCGATTTTCCCGGCGAATCGTGACGTGGGGGTGGTGATGGACGACGAGACCTATCTCACCCTGGATGGCAACGACTGGCAGGGCACTTCGTGTTTTACTTCCCCTACGAAGGAAGTGAGCTCTGAGGTGAAGTTCATTTCACACACCAAGTTCCCCAAGAAGGTGCTGCTGTGGCTGACAATCAGCCATAAGGAGGTGTCCAATTCGCTCTTTTTTCGCTCCGGACTGGCCGTGAACGGGGAAATTAATAGTAAGAAGTGCCCGCCGGAAGTTGCGTCGTTCATCAAGAAATACCATAAGGGTGAAGACGCGGTGTTCTATCGTCGGCCCACTACTCGAAGTGATCGTTGGAGGAGATGGAGCAGCTGAATATCGATCTGATACCCAAGTCGGTGAACCCGCCAAACGTCACCCAGCTGCGTTCCATCGAGAATTTCTGGGCCAACCTGAAGCGTAAGATCTACTCCAACAACTTTGTCGTGAAAACTGAGGAGAAATTGTATAAATTGTATATTTATTATAATTCTATAAATAAAACGAAGAAAGAACTCAAAAACATGCCTACACGCATGTTTTCGTTCGCCATGGTGAATGTTCCAGTTAACTGACGGAAGGCCGTTCGCAAGGTCGTACCTGTTTTTGCAAGTAAACTTAAATAATTACCTTCCATGGGAAATTTATCAGAAGCAATTATCTGTCTTACCTTTATTGTATCACCATAAAAGTGATTTTTTTTAATGCAAACGTTACCAGATGAATGGCTACGCACACCGAGCCAGCAAGGACGAACTGAAGACCGTGAATTCTAAAAGGGTCTTCCAGAAAAACCAGAGAAGATTTGTCTCATCTGGGATGCCGAAGCAACAGTCAACGGGATTTCTCTAAATTCAATGCTTCTCAAAGACCTGGATCGCCTTACTTCGTTACCTGCCGTGATTCCGAAAGTATGCAGTGGCAGCCACCGCCGATCTTAAGGAGATGAGCCACCAAATGTTGATAAGTGAAACGGATCGATACTCGCTGTGTTTCCTGTTTTGCAAGTATCCAATAGCTGTACTGAAGGTCTACGACATGAATGTGTCCACCTTCGGAGCTACCTGTTCTCCTGCGTCGGCGCAGTATGTCAAGAATAGAAACGCAGTAGAGGATGGCACAACGGCAGGCTTAGCCTGGAGAACTAGCGATGCATTCAAGCGACCGAAATTCACCGCACTCACTGAAGGAAGGCCTGAGCATGACGCACTAACGCCGTTTGTTGACGATTTTGGAATTCTACGAGTGGACGGGCCAATACAAGCAGCTGAAAATGTGGATAACGATGAGTAATTTCCAGCGATCCTTCCCACATATCATCGGGTTACATTTATGATCATGGACGCCTTTTCTCGCAAGCTTCCAGTCGCCAAATCAGATACAGTAGGTAATGAAATACAGCAGCGGTATCATGTGTCTCGGCTAAGATCAGTGGTCCGGGTACGCAAAGCTGTTCCTCAAGTTCCGAAGATGGCTCACTTCCTCCTGCCTTTTTTTTAGACGGGATGGAAAATCTGCAACTAGACACCTTCTCGATCCCCTAAAACCTACCCGTGCCTTAAGCCCTGGACCCTTCCAGGAACCACCTTTCAGTATCACCTCGGGGAGGGGGGCTATTGTGCTTGTTAACCAACCACTTTGTCTAACTACTTACGGCTTTAGTAGTAAGGTGGTCCCTGCGACCTGCCATTTTGTTTGTTTCGCCATTTTTTTTTGGAGATTAAGGACGATCTGGGAGGCTGCTACGCATACCGCGTCCCAGATGTCCCGCTCCGGCACATCCTTTGGACCAAACTATCCGGAGTCGTGTCGTGACCGCTAACGGCAATCATGCCGGATCTCGTGCCGTCGAAGCGAAGACATGCAAGGAACACATGTTCCGCAGTTTCCTCAACTCCCGCGCACTCGCTGCATGCGGAGGACTGATCAAGCCCATATTTCTGCAGGTATTGTCTAAAACAGCCGTGACCAGACAATATCTGCGTTAAGTAAAAGTTCAATGCACCGTGTCGCTTACCGACCCACCCGGTTGATTCCGGGATTAGTCGGTGGGTCCACCGACCTTTGGTGAAGTTCCATTCCTTTTGCCGCTTAACCATAGATGCAGCTCTAGTGGTCTTCCGAATACCTCTTGTTCCAAGTTGTTCGAAGCACTCTAGGTCATATTTTATGACAATGTCTATTGGCATCATCCTCGCTAGGACGCAGACCGCGTCGCGTGATACCGTTCGGTTTGCACTAACCACTCTTAGACACATAAGCCTGTGCGTTCTCTCTAGCTTACTAACGTACTGGTACTCAAGGCGGTGATCCATGCCGGCCCGCCGTACCTAAGTATGGACAGGGCGACACTGGCCAGGAGTTTACGCTTACTCCCTTGCACCGCAAAGCTATTCGACATCATGCGGGCTAATGCCTATAGAGCCATAAAGGCTTTCTAGCAGGCATAATCGACGTGACTGACAAAGGACAGCTTATCGATCATGACCCCAAGATACCTCAAGAATCTCTTCGATCCTATTGTGCAGTTACCTGCACTGATAGTCGCATGTTGCTCCGATTTCCGATTATTCACTACCGTGACCTCAGTCTTATGGTGGGCTATCTCCAATTGCCTGGAACTCATCCATCTCTCCACAATGCCGAAGGAGTGCGAGGCCGTTCACTCGACCTCTTCGATGGATTCACCACATATCTCCAGAGTGATGTCCACGAACCCAACTTTCTTCACCCTGTTCCGGAACTCAATCCGCATCTACCTCATCTTACATCGTGTTCCATAACACCGGACCCAGGATCGAACCTTGTGGGACGCCTGCGGTGATCTGGACACGTTTCTGTCCTGCCTCTGTGTTGTACACCAGTACGCGATTCTGAAGGTAACTTCCAAAAATCTTGTACAGGTACCCAGAAACCAGAAGGCGTTGGAGCGAATCGGCGATAGCCACCCAACTGGTGCTATTGAAAGCATTTCTCACCTCAATGGTGACCACTGCTCAGTATCGTACTCCTTTCCTCTTGCGCTGGATTGCCACCTCAGCCGTCTTGGTGACGGACAGGATGGGATCCACCGTCGACTTCCCTTAAAGGAAGCCAAACTGATTATTTGACAGACCGCCCATACCCTCCGCGAATGTTGTCAGTCTGTTGAGGATTAACCTCTCGAGCACCTTACCCGCTGTATCCAACAGACATATAGGTCTACATGCCGATGGATCTCCTGGTGGCTTCTCTGTCTTTGGTAGCAACACAAGCGTCTGAATTTGCCAGGCGTCCGGGGAGACGCGCTCGTCCAGACACTCACCCCTCACCCCCGAACATTTCGGGATCCAGCAAGAAAGCTGTCTTGTTAGCCAGGTTCGGAATACCATTCAGTCCCTGCGCTTTGTTCACCTTTAGCGAATTGCTGACTTCCCCCGTCGTGCCGTTGTCAATGCTCACGTGGCCACGGGTGTTCGGCTGAGCCGTCCACCTTCCCGTCGCTATAACATCATTAAGGTCTAGGATACTGGAACGCTGCTCATGGGACAAATCTACGGCGGCGGGAGGCCATGGACTTGGGACGTGGTTCGGAAAGAGTCCCCCAACGATCACCTGCAGCAGCTCTGGTGAACGCTCGGTTGGAGCCGCCGATCCTCTGGTTTTGGCCATTACTACCTGGTAGGCGTCGCCCAATGGATTCATATTGGCCTTCTAACACAGACCCTCAAAGCAGACTCACTTGCTGACCGCGCTTTTTGAACCCTCCATCTTGCATGGAGGCATGTCTTCCTTCTGCACGCTGTCTTGTATTGTGGACGATACAATAACGAGGTATGGGTGTAGCCATCATGCACGCTCCAATTGCTAAGCAGCTCAGGACTGCTAAATGTTATATCGATGATCGATGCCGCTCCGTTTCTATAATAGGTAATGTTCGCACCAGAACAATTGCATCATCACGACATCTATGTTCCAATGTTTGTAGCAGGTCAGCACTAACCATTCCTGTTGATTGGAATTTGCGATTCCATTCTTCCGGCGATCGAGTTAACATGGATGAACCATTATAAAAGCCGAGTGACCACTTCAGAAGGGGAGAAGTTTTTTGGATGTAAACACGGCAACATCATCATCGTAATCGATTCACTGAGCCAGTCAGTGAAAGTTAATAGTTAGTCAGTTAAGTTTAAATAAAGTTAAAGTAGGAAAAGTTGAATCCTGAAGTAAATTATTGAAATGAACCAAACCAGTGCACTTATTATTACATTAAGCTAACCAGTGTATGAAAATAATGAAAGACTTTATCTGTCATAGTGCTTGAGTCCCAACCGTGAAGCCTTCGTTTGTGGTAGACACAACCACCTGAACCGGGTACTTGCCCGTCGTTCATAATACCGCCAAATTGAACCTGTCCGTAACCCAGTTTCTGTTGCCGGCTGGGATGCGGTATAAGTTGGAAATTGTGGTGATATCCGATGCCGACTCGCTAACTGTCTGACACAGCAGTTGCTCGTCAACCTCACAATGGTTCAGGTTTAGTTGTATTCCCTGCATAGTTAGGTTACCTGCACTCTGCTGGGAGGAGTTAAAAAAAGATTTCGTTGTTCGAATTAGTTCATCATCCTGAAGCTAAACCGAATAGCATGTATTTCATGCAAATAGCTCTTAAAAAATAAAATTATCTATTCATAAATAAAAATGAATTTCTGTCTGTCTGTCTGTCTGTCTGTCTGTCTGTCTGTCTGTCTGTCTGTCTGTCTGTCTGTCTGTCTGTCTGTCTGTCTGTCTGTCTGTCTGTCTGTCTGTCTGTCTGTCTGTCTGTCTGTCTGTCTGTCTGTCTGTCTGTCTGTCTGTCTGTCTGTCTGTCTGTCTGTCTGTCTGTCTGTCTGTCTGTCTGTCTGCCTGTCTGACTGTCTGTCTGTCTGTCTGTCTGTCTGTCTGTCTGTCTGTCTGTCTGTCTGTCTGTCTGTCTGTCTGTCTGTCTGTCTGTCTGTCTGTCTGTCTGTCTGTCTGTATGTCTGTCTGTCTGTCTGTCTGTCTGTCTGTCTGTCTGTCTGTCTGTCTGTCTGTCTGTCTGTCTGTCTGTCTGTCTGTCTGTCTGTCTGTCTGTCTGTCTGTCTGTCTGTCTGTCTGTCTGTCTGTCTGTCTGTCTGTCTGTCTGTCTGTCTGTCTGTCTGTCTGTCTGTCTGTCTGTCTGTCTGTCTGTCTGTCTGTCTGTCTGTCTGTCTGTCTGTCTGTCTGTCTGTCTGTCTGTCTGTCTGTCTGTCTGTCTGTCTGTCTGTCTGTCTCGTCTGTCTGTCTGTCTGTCTGTCTGTCTGTCTGTCTGTCTGTCTGTCTGTCTGTCTGTCTGTCTGTCTGTCTGTCTGTCTGTCTGTCTGTCTGTCTGTCTGTCTGTCTGTCTGTCTGTCTGTCTGTCTGTCTGTCTGTCTGTCTGTCTGTCTGTCGTTCTGTCTGTCTGTCTGTCTGTCTGTCTGTCTGTCTGTCTGTCTGTCTGTCTGTCTGTCTGTCTGTCTGTCTGTCTGTCTGTCTGTCTGTCTGTCTGTCTGTCTGTCTGTCTGTCTGTAAGGGAAGGTTCTTATGATGACTCGATATGATAGCATGTGCGAGGCGAAAAAATTTTCAATTGTGGTTCGGTCTCTATTCTGAAAGGAGGGGGGGCACCCAAACAAATGAAACACATATTTATACCCAACTCGAAAACTAATCAAGCAAATGGAACCACATTTTGCAGGTGGAGGTTTTTGACGGCACGAAATTGATATAAATGAAGCACACATTTATGCATAACTCGAGAACTAATCATGCAAATGGAACCAAATTTGGCATGTGGGGGGTTTTTAAGGCAATAATTGTGTAGCGGTTTCCTATATCCTCAGTGTGATAAAGAGAGATTTAAATTGTTCCACACACTATTCCTACCTCAACAAGAGCTCTTCTTTCTTGATTTTATTCACCACCGTGTTTGCATGCGGGTAGCACATGTGAGTGCAAACAAATGGTTTTTAATCGCATAACACTCGATCGCTCTAGAGTGAGGAGAAGAGATCTCAAATTTACAGAAGTGAGTTCAGTGGCGGGGTTTTTCTTCTAATATACAGCAGGATTGAAAATTGGCTTTGACGCCGCCTAACAAAGGATGAAAGAAGAATGTTTCTACCTGCTTCCTTTTTCAGACATTTTCTACAACTCAGATGACGTTTCCAATATCAATCGCACTAGCGAAACACAGAAAGAACACTAGCGCGTCTTCGCACAAGTGTACGCGGCAGCGATTGCAGACGAGAGCACTTGGGCGAAGACAGATGCGAGCACATGAGAGTGGTCGTTTAAAAGAGAGAGTGATTCACTTACTCTTTGCCATCAAGCCATCACACACGCACACTTTTACTCTGACTATTTACCAACGCATAAAAGAGTACTTTGCTTCATCTGTGGTGAGTTATGGTTATATCCTCCGTGAAGGTACAAATCTCACGCGCCTGTGTAACATTAGTGCGAAACGCCATCTGTTTTGTAAGCTCTATGAAATTTGCATTCATTTCATTCATTTCGCAGCACCGCTCGCACCGGGTTAAGCTAGTAATAAATAATAATAAATCAATTGACACGCATTCATATGTTACTAAGTTTTAACAAAACCTTTTAAAAGTCTTACATCGTGGCGTTATTTGGACATTTTTACACATCTTGAGGGCAATTTCCTGAACAACAGTTTGGAGAACCCCATTCGATCCTTCACCCACGCTAGGCAATTTTCTTGCCAACCAAAAATCTGTAACCCCCGCTGTCAGCCAGCACGCAATGCTTCCAGGTGTCACAACATTGGTATTCAATGAAGCCGTCAAACCGTTGTCGGGTCAGCTCCCTTTCGAATTTGTATTTGTATCTTCATTAAAATTCGACGACTACCACCACAATCCGACCTCCGTTCGACAGTGGTCGGTTTCGTGGCTGAGCATAATAAGATTAAACTGTAACTGCTGCTCAAATTTCAAAGTGCAAGTTCCACCCACTACAGCAAGCAGACTACAATGCATCCTTACATTTAACCGAAAGTATTCGAAAAAGAGTCTCTAATTAAAAATTGAGTTTTAAGTATCCTTCAAAGCTGTTGTGCAGCATGCCCCTCGCAAGCTATAATATAATATACTACATCTTGCAGCAGCAGTTTCCAAGCTGCTGCGACTACTGCCGTATTGCTTTTGCCTTGTAATGGATAACAGAGAGACAACGAGGACTTCGTGACAGTCGAGGACAAAAGTGCACTTCAACTTTTCCATTTTGCCATCTTCCGTAGTCCTCGAAGACGTCTCGCTTCTCCGAGTAAGTGGTGCAAGGAAAAGTATCCTGTACTACAGTTTGCAACCAACGCCGCCCACCCATTCCACCCACAGTCCAGCAGCCATTGAAAGAAGGGAAATTAATTGCATCAAACACATTAAAACTATTTGCAATAAAATGAAATTAATTCTTTTTAATCACTGACGTTGAGCTGTATTTATACCGAGTTCTGCTTTCAAAGTTCAGTATTTGTTTGCATTCTTCTCGTGCTCCATGGCGGAAGGAAAGCAATTTGTTTGAAAGCTTTCGGCACAAGATCTAATGCCCACCATGTTGTTGTCTTCTCTCAGGTGTCTTCCAACCGGACTCCTTCCCTGTCTCTTGGCGTGTGCCATTAAGAATTTTGGCTGCAGCACTTTTCGTTATTACCTTTATTGGCACTCATTCGCACACAGCCGCATTCCCGGAGTCCCGTTTCTCAAGGAGCTGCTCGGCCGATCAACGTTTGCATGTGCTCGTCTATAATTAAGTTTTAGGCACTGATTTAGTGGGATGCAATCAAACTGGAAATTTGTGCCAATCGGATGTAGGATAGTTTTCAGCATCTGACCTAATTGTGTCATCTCTGGGCTTCATAACTATCCAAAATTGGTATTTTGAACAGTTCTTTTGATAATCAAATTTTTAAATGAACTTTCGACATGCGGTCATCATATGTGCAGTAACATGGTTTGGATTGCTCATGCTTTTAACTTAATGAATTGACTCGTTAAAAATACTGTAACTTCTAAAATACTTCAGCCAAAAGCGCAATCTTAGAGATTTAGGTCTATTTATGAGTAAAACTACTAAAAAGTCACGTTCGTAATTTTTGTTTCGACCTGATTTGGCATCGTGTGACTAATGTGATCAAAAATCGGATAAACATGATTAAGCGCTCACTGATTATGTCTTGATATAAGTGATCAAATTTTATTCAGTTTTGAAATTCCATGACCATAAAATACACTCTCCAAAGGTTAGGGCATTTTCAGCGGTGGTCTTTTTTTGGAACACCTTAAAAATCAATTTGCTTCGGCAAAACTTGAATAGAACAAGCTTAAATAGACCAACATTGCATTCTCCGCACCGGTGTTGTATTTCTTGTTGTTAAACCCTCTAACAGCTGTCATCCTGTCAATCATTCAACATCAGAGATCAGAAGTTTTTTTTTCAGAGATCGCAGATTTTTTGCCAATTTTTTGCCACGGATTGATTTGAACAAATAATGTTTACTGCCAGTAGTGCGTCGTTAGCAGAAAATAAGGTATAGTTGCTCTTTGGTTTGGCTAGAGGTGAGGGTGTGAATGCATGTATGTATTTCATTTAAACGATATTTGATATTGCCGTATCGACCGTGATTTCCGTCTCAGTCATCTTAAGCTGTTACAAGACTACTTTGTCGAAACGCTAACCTACGGCGAAAAGCTCTTTCTGCGTCGTTTCCGCATGCCAAGGGAGATGTTCCTGGACATTATGCGATAACTAGAGTAATATGATTATTTTTCCCAGCTAAGTTGCAATGCAGCTGGAAAAGTCGCCCTGAGCCCGTTACAAAAGTACTTTGCAGCTTTACGGATGTTGGCATATGGTTCTTCAGCTAGTTTTCTCAACGAAAACGTGAGGATTCAGAAGTCAACCAGCCCCTGAGGCATTTTTGCAAAGCTATCCTGAAGACTTGTGGCCCGCATCATATGCGTCCTCCAACACCGGAAGAGGTGAAGAAACTGATGAACGAAAATTCAACAGATAATTTCCCTGGTATGGTAGAGTCCTTTCATTGCATGTACTGAGTTTGGAATACCCAGCAAACACAAAACCGTATATGATAGCGGATATAAGTACAGAGTGGAGGCAATATACGTATATGCGTCCATTTGACTTCATGTAAAATGTACGTATATCGCCTTCACTTTGCACTCTTATCCGCTATCATATACGATTTTGTGTTTGCTGGGTATACAGTCAATATATTTATAGTGCGATGAAATCATCCACTGCACGAAAGCAATTTATTTTCTTACTACAACTTGTTTCACAATTCACTTTAAAACTTACCACTACTCGGCAAAATATGTTCCTTGCTCTTTCTCTTAATGAGGTTTTTGGCATCCTGCAAATCCTTAAACTTTGATTTAACCTCCAAAACCTCATTTAAGCCCTGTTTATTTCAAAAACATTCCCCTGGCTTACCAGTTCTTACGGTTACCAATCCTTCTTCGTGATGGCGCTCTTGTTGACTCGGTTCATGAAAGCCATGAATTTCGCAACTTGGTGGCTCGTTCGGGACGTTGCGAACTCCATCAGTTGGCTCATCAGCATCTCTTTCGATCGGTTCCTCTGATCGAGTCCCTGGACACTGTCAGCCAAGACTGACATAGCTGCTTGTCCTACTTCTTGGACCAGTTTTTCCTCAGTGAGTATCGTTGGGCTCACCCCCTAAAAAAATACAAAAAATTCATTTGTTTTTCACTCTTACAGGTCACAGTTTGCTGAACTGTGAATAGACTGACCTTTTTGCTAAGATGGAGAAAAAAAAACGAAATTAAACGAATAAACGAAAACAAAACAGGAACATGCAGAGAAGAGCTTGGTTTGCACGAGGGTTTGCGGTAGGTAGGTGAAATTTTACTCATTATTTGGTATTATTAAGTAGGGCGTAGTATTTTGGAACGGTATTTTTCTTGTTCCAAATTGCTGCAATAATAGATCAATCAAAACATTAGGGTCGGTTCACAAATCACGTAGACTTATTTTTGAAAACCTCAGACCACTAAACCCCCCCCCCCCCCCTCCCACCTTGTAGACTTTTCTCCCTAATCGGTTTTTTAAAATTATGAATGGAGCGTAGACTGTTGCTCCCCCTACCCCCAGAAAAGTCTAGGTGGTTTATGAATAGCCCCTGAACCAGATTTGAAATGATGCAGAATAGATCCGGTATAAAAAAATAGCCACACCGCACAGTGGGCAAAAATGGATCCAAAATCCCATTAATTTAGACGGCGCAGGGTAGGAGTCCTGAAAAATAGCTTATCTTATGGGAAAAAATGCGGGGAATCCAATGGTGTTGGTTTCATTTAGGGTTGATCACAGTAAATGTCCCATTTTCCCCATTTTTCTCCTCCTTTTGGATGCAAACTAGAATTATTACCCAAAATCTAAACTTGATGCTACTATATTGAACCCAAATGCACTGTAAATTTACAAAACAAGCTGAAGAACTATAGGGAACAAATTTCACATTGATTGTATGCCAGGCAGTGGTCCATTTTACCCGATTTTCCCTCACACATGCATAAACTCATATACCATGTGGTTCGGAAGATTGGCGCCAGTAAAATTGCAATCACTTGCATTGTACTTATGTAAAAATGTCCGGGGAATTCCCCTCATAATTTAATAATATCATTAAAATCATGCTGTTTTGAAGATCGGCGCTAGTAACATTGCTTTCATTTGCACTGTTCTTACGTAAAAATGTCGGAAGAACCAAATGGTGATGATTTAATTTAGGGTTGACCCTTAGAAATCGTCCATTTAACCCGATTTCCCTCATACCGGAATAATCTCATAAACCAACTCGAAGATGCGTTTGAGGTGAGCGTGAACACATGCAACACAGGCAACAAGGCGCAACGTCTTTTAATAGATCCGTAAAAGTTCGACGAAATTCTCGGTATTTCGAAACAATTGGCCAATCATGTGAGGTTGATTAGCAGCTTAGCCGTTTCTTCTAAGCTGCTCGATGCTCAAAAGGTCAACCAGTTGTACCACAAAATGGAAGATCTCATCATGACAGAATTCAACTATGTGAAACGACTACCTCCATCTCGTAAATAATAAAGCGACCGTAGATAATGCTGACGACAGTTATACAGATTTTAATGGAAGCAAAGACAATGATACGTTGTAGAGCAAACTTGTGTAGTCGGTTTACGTTAGAATGAACTGTTTTTATTTCATACTGCATCTAATGTAAAAATGACAATCTTTAAAACCGCATTGATATGTCAGTTTATCCCAAAAGTGAGGGGAAGTAGGGTAAAATGGACCATTTTCTGAGATCAGTCGTAAATAAAACCATCATCATTAAATTTTCCGGACATTTTTACATAAGTAATGGGCAAGTGAGAGTAATATTACTAGCGCCGATCTTCAAAACAGCATGAAATAAATGACATTATTGAATTTTGAGGGAAAATCGGGTAAAATGGACAATTTACTGTGGTCAACCCTAAACGAAACCATCACCATTCGATTTTGCAGACATTTTTACGTAAGAACAGTGCATGTGAGAGCAATATTACTAGCGCCGATCGTCAAAACGGCATGTATATGAGGTTATTAAGTTATGGGGGGAAATCGGGTAAAATGGACAATTTACTGAGGTCAATCCTAAACGAAACTATCACCACTCGATTTTCCGGACATTTTTACATAAGAACAGTGCAAGTGCGAGCAATTTTACTGGCGCCAATCTTCCAAACCACACGGTATATGAGTTTATGCATGTGTGAGGGAAAATCGGGTAAAATGGACCACTTCCGGGCATACAGTCAATGTAAAATATAGTAGCAATATTCAATATATTGAATATATTCAATATAGTAGCATCAAGTTTAGATTTTGGGCAATAATTCTAGTTTGCATTCAAAAGGAGGGGAGAAATGGGAAAAATGGGACACTTACTGTGATCAACCCTAAATGAAACCAACACCATTGGATTCCCCGCATTTTTCCCCATAAGATAAGCTATTTTTCAGGACTGCCCTGCGCCGTCTAAATTAATGGGATTTTGGATCCATTTTTGCCCACTGTGCACCGTACAGCGATGTTTTTGCTTCTGGTCTAAAACAAATCCACTCCACGATTTAGTCCAGCGTTAAAAATACCCTTATGAACCACATACTGCAGAGTTCACTTCTTGAAATTCGTTTAAAAATCATGGACGCCAGTAAATGTCATTGTTATGCAACGTCGCATTTTTCTTGGGTTTGAAATTTAGATCAATAGACGGCTCCATGTTTTTTAAAACTCAATAGAGCAAAAAACTTATATAATATGAAACCATGAAAGTAATGATAACCCTGTGTTCCTTTTGCGCAACTTGTATGCCTTTTTACAGCAACCTATGCGAAATATGTTGTCGGTCCGATCGCCCGGTTGTTTTAGCAGCACTGCATGTCTTCGACTAGTCGACTACCCAACTGTCCTAAGCATTTAGTCTAAGTTCAGGCGTCAGTGCATGAAGTAAATTGAACCTGAAGTGAAGGAATGGATTAAAGTCATAGAGTGAACAACGTATGATCGCAACACAACGTAGAGAGCCTCAACGGTAAGCACCATCGGTGCTTTGACCAGAATTTAATGGATTTCAGCGAAGATTTTCAATTCATCACTACAATTCCCGGTGTGCAGATGAACGACGTCGTCTCTTTTGACTGAATCAAATTCAAGGTTCGAATAATCGGGTATCCGGTAATTACCAATCCGATCATCATAGCAGTTTCTCGCAAGTATTTAGATTCTTTCATTCTATTCTATTCTATTCTATTTTACTCTATTCAATCCTCATTCTGCAGCATCAGTTCCAGACACAGGCAAACTATTGTTAAAAAGGGTTGTTGGCGGTTGCTCGACCCACTTAGACTTATCGTCCCTGTCGTTGAGATCCTCATGTAAGAACTCTGGCTGCTGTCCTGTAGATGGGAAGGCCCTGTTCTGGAATCCATTCGGCTGAAATGGGAAACTATAAACAGTGAACTTCCTTCTATTTCAACGTACCGCATAGATTGCTATGCATACATGCCAAATGTCTGTGCGCGGTTGCACACCTCCGCCAATGCCTCGGATGTCGTATACGGTGCCTGTATCTCTGCACGTTGTAAAAAGGCAATCGAGGTAGTGTTTGGATTTTTTGTTGACCCGAGTGGTCCCGCTTAAACGCATAAGCGCTCCACGCTTTAAACTTTATTCTGCGGTCCTCGGTGCTCATATACACGATTGAATTAATAAAGCCATCATTATGGCACTTTCATTTGGTTCTTCTGGTCAAATTCAGCTATCAATGTTCCCGATCTTCTTCAAATACGAGGATAGTGTTCATTGCGAATCGAATCTCCGAAAGCACTTTACCCATGACTGCACTTGGAATCACGTTGACGGCTGTTTTAATCCCGCTGGTCTGGTGTTCCATGGCATGTTCGTCATTTCGGTGTCGATCAACTAGCGCACCCATTGCAGGATTGGCTGTCTACGAAACAAACCGTTGTACCGGAAGCGATTCTTGAAGTGTAGTTGGTTCAGGATCTATCCACTTTAATGTTCCCTGACAGCACTTTATTTTACAGGCCGGCGTCGGTGGTGTAGTGGTAAGCGTGACTGCTACTGGCACCCCAGTGGGTCTTGGTTCAATCCCAGTCGACGTCGGTGGTTTTTCTGAGGCGAAAAAATCTTGGTCACGTCGTCCTTCGGAAGGGAAGTAAAGCCGTTGGTCCCGGTTCATTGTCGTTAGGTAGGGTCCAGGTGGTGGAGTCGTCTCCCTGGCATCGGTGATTGTCACCATGTGAGGAAATAGGCCGACGGAAAATAAATAGTAAACATATTTTATTTTACAGACGATTTATTTCCCGTCGTGGCCGTCCGAACCATATCTATTCGCAAAGGAGCAAAAAAGTTTCAATACTGTTCAATGAACAGGAACTTGGTCAGGTCCATTACTTTTGTGCATCCGAAGGAATCACTTGGCACCTCACCGCATCAACACCAAATCTGTACCGACAAGTTGGATATTCACACCTCTACTACGAAGATTTGATTACCATTCTGGTGCAGATTGAAGCTATCATGAATTTGAGGTCATTACCTACATTAAACGGAAACCCAAAAGACTCAGCTTCACTAGCACCGGAGTCATTTTTTACAGCATTCCGACCCACCAGCAGGACTCCTACTGGAAGCTCCAATCTTACAACCAGCGAATTTGGAAGCATTGGCAGGCTGAACATCTACAGGAGTTCCAACGGGACACCGAACACCAGTTCATCGTAAACCAGCATTTCTTGCCCGGCAAAATCGTCACCGTAGTGAATGAGCAACAACCCGTTGGCCTCTTGCTCGAATTGTGGAGCTTCATCCGGGAACGGACCTAATCACTAGAGTGGTCATGCTTCGCACTGTCAAGGGGATCATCAAATGTCCGATCGCTAAAGTGCGAATCCTGCCATTTGCTCCTGTGGTTCAGGTTCCAGAAGAAGATGATAATCAGCCAATCGAGCAACACAACGACTCAGCAACGATGGAGAACGATTTTCATTTTGTGTTCAATGTAATCCAAGATAGACGGATATGTTCAATTTTAATGCGCAACTGAGGGCATCTTCAGCGATGGTCTATTTTTGTAACAACTTTATACTTGTTTTGGGTCAGCAAAGCTTGAATAGAACCATCTAAAATAGACAAACTTCGCGTTCCCTACACCGGTGTTGTATTTCTTGTTGTTAAACCCGCCAACATCAATCATTCTAGATCAGAGAATAGAAGTTTTTTTCAGAGATCGCAATTTTTTCGCAAACTTTTTACCATGGATTGGTTTGACCAATTATTTTTTTACTGCCAGTAGTGCGTCGTTAGCAGACGACGAAGAATACTTACTCTTTTGTTTGCCTGAATATTTCGAAAATGCTATGTATTTTACAGAAATTCCATCAAATTTAAAAGTTAAGCATATTGTCTTACTTCTCAGATTTTCTACAATTTCTCGTTATATATTGAATTTGTGATATTCTAATGTTTATTATGAAAGATGTACCAACTGGGAGTCCAAACAACTTCTGGGATACTAAATCTGCTTCGAAATGTTCCAGTTAATATATATTAACAGCAAACTTTTTCGAAGTTCAACCAAGTTTCAAGAAACGATGAGAATTGTTCGACAATTCAATGGTCTTCTCTGAAGTTCCACCACTTCTTTTTTTCAAATGAGAGTGACAACACTTCATGATTGTCTTGAAACTTCCAATAAGTTTGTTCAACTTTCAAAAGCCTTAATCGACTTCTGTCAAGTTCATTATACTTCAAACCAATCCTCATAAATATGCCAAAGTTCATAATAATTCAGAAAATTATTTTCCAAAAGTTTGTTTAGTTTCTAGAAGCTTCTATAAGTTCTGACCAATTCATGTAACAACCGAGACTATCTTAAAGCTGTAGAATATGCAATTGAATAGTATAACACTTAACAACGATTCCTGGAAAAAAATTCAAATTTTTCCTCCGCGAAATACGATTTGATTAAAACTGCTATAGTAAAATGTATCCTCTCCCCCAGAAGATAAGCTTGAATTCGAATATCCTGACGCCAGTAAACCTGTCGAAAGTTTCTATGCAACCGGACAGGCATCTCGAAAATTTATCTGTATGAGCTATTTGCGGGTGCTATTCCTGACCAATCGATCAATAAACCTATTGTTTACTTTGAAGACTTCATTAATTTTCATTTCCGAGCAATCGAAAAATTATTCGGAATTGGAAGTTTCCACCAATTTGCCAACAAAATTTACAACACCGGTGCAGTGATGTTTCTGAGTCTGGTCTAAAAATAAACCGAACCCCGATTTGGACCGCCGTTGAAGATGCCCTAAGTATGTCTGTTTACAGCAGCTCCCACACAACCTATGTGAATTATGTTTTGCTCCGTTTGCTCGGTTGTTCTGCCAGCACTGCATGCCCACAGCTGCTCCACTACCCGTCAGTAGTATTTAGTCAAAGTTCAGGCGTCAATGCATGAAGTAAATTGAGACTGAAAAAACGAAATGAATAAAACTTATGTAATAGACAATGAATAAAATGCAACACAACTTAGGAAACTACAACGGTAAGCGACACCACCCTGCGGTTACCCTGCCCTCTGATGGTGAATCCATCTACGCATCGCAATCGTAGCAACCCTGATGTGTACAGAAAAAATTGACAGCGTTGTCAGTTGATTTGCTGCAGCCATGGCAAAAACAGTCAAGCAACAACGCTAGATTGTTTGTTAGTACTGCTAGCTCCATGCCGAAGCATAGAAGTTGGACACCTTGAAGCACTTCGTGTCCGCCGAACATAGCCAAAAGGCGAGTGCGTCGAACGGAAGCCACGTTCCGGCTGACAAACAGTGCTGTGCGATAGTAAAATGCAGAAAAAGCTGAAGAGGAAGACCGAGGACAAAGTGGCCGCATCGTTCCGCGCTTTGAGCCGAGTAAAACCGGCCAAACGGTGAAAAAGTACCTGTGCAATATATACATAGTTGTGCGGAAGCGTCAATCGAGGCCGGCCGTGTCTGTGCAGTAGGCAATCTCTCAGAAGGAGCGGCTGAAGGTGCTGGCGAAAAACATCTTTCCGGCGAAACGCGACTTCGTGGTCATAATGGATGATGAAACGTACTTAACGCTGACCGGTAACGATTGTTAATGTTGCTGTTTCGAATTTACGTGACTTTCAGCCAGAGGCTGGTTCGTCCCACCAGGGAGACGACCTTGACCCTACACATCGAACCCATCAACACGTGGGCTGGGGGTCCAACGGCTTTACTTCCTCACTGAAAGAAGACGTGATAAGAGAGTTTCCTTCTCAAATATAGAAGCAAAAATACAGCGTTAAAACACCACACGAAAACATGATGAACATGATGAAAATTTCCCGTTTCCCTTGATTCTGCATTTGGTAAAGTTCATGGCACTTCCGTTTCCCTTTGATTCTGCATTTTGCAAAGTTCTTTCAATATCAACATAGCGGTCTCACGTCGACTTTGCAGATATGTCACTGACATATCTCACCTTTTCGTTTTTTCTCCAGACCACGAATCAAAATTAAATTGTTAATTGTTTTGCCTCGATTGAGATCATCGTTCATCCTGCACCAATAAATCAAAAGCTACGAACAATTGGGAAGCAAATGTAAGTCATAAATCTAACCCATCGCCACTGTCGAACGGAGAAGTGGTTTTGCACCAGCTGACTGGACGAAATCCTACTCTTTTCGGACTATAGAGTGGAGTGAATTATGATATCGTGGAAAGTAGGTAGTCAACATCCGGCTACAACTGCGACATGGTGACCGGTCTGTGTGGTGTAATGAATTTTCATAATAGGTCAATTTTCACCATTACATGTCATCGGATGCCTGACTGAAGTGCCTGAAGGCCCTATCGGAAGAAAGAACACGTCCACTCTCGCTGGCATGTGGTCAAATGGGCTGACAAAATATTTTCCGCGATTGCCAGTGCGACCGGCTGATCGGTTGCTGATTTATTGGCCGGACGTGTTGATTCAGGCCTGTTGACATGGTTTCAATTACTGCATGATTTATGGAGACGGGTACAACATGTTCACACTTTTCAACAACGAAATCAACGAGCAATAAACATGCCGGCCCAATAAATAGTTCCTTCTTGCAGAACAACATCAAAAGAATTGAATCTGTTTCTCCTCTGCCTCACTGCAACCGATGCAAACAAAACAAGACAAGATCAAACTAAAAACCAATTGCTACTCTGCAGCGTGACTCATTATTGGGCTCTGCGCAAAACACAACCCGGACAGGGGTCGAAAATTAGCAGAACCAATTCTATATCTTTTCTTGTTTTCTTTCTCTTCTGATCAAAAAACCTTATTGCTTTCATCCCTCACCCCCCTTGAAGTTCCCATAATGGCGCTGAAGGTGGCCACATTGTGCCGACCGGACGTGACTTTTGTATCAATTAAATGGTACATCGAAGATAAGTTCCGAAAAAGCAGTCTCGAGAGCCGGAAAGAGCCTCCGTGCTGAGTCTATCCTTCAATTTGGCAATGTTCTTATCCAATTGGGGTCAATTAAGATTGGCCTGTGTTGTTTTACCTCCAACTTTTTTTTTTGCGTCTTCTAACGGTGCTATAGTTGGCTGAAATAGATTGTTTTGTCACCTTGTGATGATTGGCACTTTGATGAGTTTTTCCGGACAGAGATGATTTTGTTTTCCGGACCGAAGAATTCTATGAATTGTTCAAACCTACGAAACTGTTCCCTAATAACTTATGTTTCCAAAGCGTTATGAGTTGCTTTTGCAGATGCTCTCAAATCAATTAATGGGGTGACCTGGTGTGCGACTCTCTGAATCATTCCAGAGTTTTTGTTCTCAGTACCTAGCAATGGATCTCATAGTTTCTGATTCTTGGGGAACTGTCGAGAACAATATGAACTTTAGAAGGATTTTGTGCTTTTGGACAGCTAGCTCATTTTTAAGCAAGAGGGTTGATTTTTTTGTCTGTTAATAGCAACACAAATTTAACACATTCTGTTTTGACGTACGTACTAATAAGACGTGCTTGGTGTTCTGCTCTTCCGAAGAAAGAAAAAGTGGTGAAAAAGTGGCTGAAAAATTGAAGAAAACGGTGCTCCGTGGTGATTCAAGTGAAACGAGGTCATTGGTCATTAATTTTCCGACCAGAATATCACTGGAAAAGCGATAAAAGTGCGTTTTCGAGTGAAGTGTCAGTGAAGTAATTCACGCATACAAACGAACGCGCTTACAGTGTGTGGCAGGGATGCCAGATATTTTTTTCAAATGTCTGTGATAAACATTTGAAATGTCTGGGAAGGTCTATAAAAGTCTGTATATTTTTATTAAATTAGACTTTTTTCAACTAAAAGACATAATAGAAGAGCGAGTTAAGTAATTTTTGCTATATGTGTGATTATGTAAAAATTTCTGCATCTATTTTTTGGATTGTATGCAACCTTACACTATTGCTTCATATTTTTAAAGTCACAATTGTCTATAGTTTTTTCCCCGTGTAACGTTCTTTCGAGTTTTGTATTTTAATATCAAAATTTAATTTTCATTTGATAAATTCAACAGACTTTTTTTTGTTCAACAATAACCATTGAATTACAATGAAAAAAAGAGTCAATTTTGTGTTTCAATATTTTTGGGTTCATTAGTCAAAAAAAACACTACAATGATACTAAAAAGGATTTTTTTTTGTAGATTATGTCGAGGAGCTGTTTAATTTATTTGGGATCACCGCCCACCCCCCCCCCCTATAAGGAAAGATAGGGATCTCTTACTGTCAAAAGAACCATCCTCGGCCCCAAAAATCCCCTCCATATAACGTTTCACACTGATCGGTTCAGTAGTTTTGCGAGTCTATAAGGTTCAGACAGGCAGGCAGGCAGACAGAAATTTACTTTTATATACATAGATTCTTTGAAATTTGGATGCATTCTCGAAAACTTTGTGGATATATTGATACACTTCTTGAATTTTTGTAATACTACTCTGTTATACTTCAAGGAAATTTTTTAACTGATGAAATCTCTCCAAACGAGGTGAGATGGAAAGTAAGGAATTGTAATTCCTGCATGAGTGAGTGCCCTCATAGTATGATGCGAACGGGGGAGCAGATGGTGTGTACCATATTTTAATATGGTGTCATGAGTGATCAATATCATTATGGTTATATGAATGATTTTTGTATAGATTGTTTCTTTGGTTAGTCAGTGATTATCTCATGAATTTCTAGGAAGATCTCTCCTGATCTTCTCAAAAAGGCTCTTTGTTAAAAATCTGGAAAGTTTCCTCCTGAACTTCAGATCAAATTCCTCATGAACTTATAGGCAGTCACTCCTTATTTTCTTCGAAATTCTCATTTAAGAACCCAACCTTACCTTCCAGAAATATTTGGCTAGTTTTTCCCTGAACATAGTTATTTTCTAAACTTCTGATAAGTTCCATCCTGAACAACATTTCTGCATAACTTTGAAAAAGTATTCTCCAAAATTTCTTGGTAAATGTTCATAAAGTTGTTAGAGTTTTCTTCCTGAACTTCTGAGAAGTTCTTTTCTGAACTTCCGAGATGTTCTCTTCTGAACTTCAAGAGAGTATTCTCCTGAACTTCGGAGAAATTTGTTCCTAAATTTCTGAGAAATTCCTGCTTGAACTACTAGAAAGTTCCCCCTATACTACTGGAATGTTTCTTCCTGGTTTTATCAAACGTATCTACCAGAACTTCTAAGATTTCCTGAACTTTGAGAAATTCTCATTCTGAAATGCTAGAATGTGCGATTCGGAACTCTAGAGAAGCTCTCTAGCACTTTTGGGTAGTCCCAGCTAAACTTTTGGGAAGTCTCTTCTGATCTTCTGAGAAATCCTCTTGGTCTTCTCTTGTCCCGGAGTTCTTTCCAGATTTTTTTGAAAAAATCTTTCTTTATCCTCTTTATCCTATGGTAAGTTTCTTCCTGAAATTTGGAGATTTTATTTTCCTGATCTTATTCTTACCAAACTTCTGATTGGTTCCATCCTGAACTGCGAGGAAAATTTTATTGAAACTTTGGGAAAGCCTTCTCTTTTTATTTCTAGGAATATTTCTAGGAAAATTCCCCTTAAATTTGTTCTTGAAGTTTTTTCCTCGACTTCTGAGAAGTCCTCTTCCTTACTTTAGGATAGTTTTCTCCAGAAATTTGTAGAGGTTTTTTGCGGAACTATTTAAAATTCTTGCTCAAATTAGAAGGAACAACTGGAAGTTCCAACTAACCTTTTGAGAAGATTCTTCCGGAACCTCTGGGAAGTTATCCTGAACTTCAGAGAAATTCTCTCGTCAGCTTCTATGACGTATCGACCTGAGGATTTTTTTTCCTAATTGTAGTGCCTTTCCTGGTTAGTTCCCGTGTGAAATTTGGGGAAGTTTTTTTTTCCTGAACTTCTGGAAGGTTCAATCTAGAATTTCTGGGAAGAACTCCAAAACCTCTCAAAAGTTCCAAACTTCAAAGATACAAGGGAAGAGGACCCTAAACTTCTTCCTGAAGCTCTGATAAGTCCTTTCCTGAATTTTGGGGAAGTTCTGTCCTGAAATTCTGGTAAGAATCATATTGAATTTCGGTTATGTTAGGTCCTGAATTTTTTAAGGTTCTTCTTGCTTGAACTGCTTGCTCCCAATACTTCTGAGAAGTTTCAGCCTGACCATCGGAGAAGTTTTGTCGAGCAATTCTCTTCCTGGACTTCTAGAAGTTATCTTCCCGGAAGTCTACTTCGGAACTCTCCAGGATGTGCCCTAAATTCTGGTTCGCTTCTTTTTTTAATTCTAGGAATCAAGTACTAATTTGTTAAACCACTTAACTCGAGGGTATATTTCTAAATCTCCAGTGCAAATGTATTGAAATGATGCGTTTAGTAGTACCTTGGAAAAAAAATCAGAGTTTTAAGATTTATTTCAATAACCAATAACTTTAACTATTGTTCTGTCCCCGAGTCGGTTCTGGGCTTTAGAATATGTTGAATAGGCGGTTGAGTTCAGTTACCTTAATAAAACGGTTTCTGCTGTATTCTATGCCAAAAAGTTGTTATGTAATCCAGACCGAGTGCAGCGAATAAAAAACCATTCAATGACAATATGGCATACATTAACAATATGTGTTATATGCTGAAAATAAGATTAAACTCTTTGAAAACAATAACATTCGAAATATAGTTTTGACTGTACAGCAAATTGTTTATCTTTATGCGGGTTGTCTTTATGGTTTAGTTGATGGATAGAATTGATTGCTTCTTGGTTAAAATACTCAGCAACGCCTTTTTGGTGGTAAATTTTTCATATATGATTTGTATTGTTGTGAACCTTGACTTTCGGTGTGACTTGATGGCAAAATTACCCACGCTTTGCCAGTAATTTTTCACATGGGATTGAACACTACCATAAGTAGGGACTCCTTGTTACCCTCGGAAAGGGCCTTTACGATACTTATCTCCGGACCCATTGTGTCTCCAAGTGGCCCACCGCTTTTGTTTCTTTAATGATTTCTGCTTTAAATGTTACCTACGATATTTTAAAATATTTCAACAAAGCTTCTTATCGTATCTACTATACTGTTCAGATCCTCGTACGTTTTGAATCCGAACTTAAAAGAAAACTTTCATTTGAAATTAAAAAAATATTTCAATTGTCTGTAAAAGTCTGCAACATAAATTAAATGTCTGTTAAATGTCTGCATCGTTAAAATAGTCTGCAACACAAATGAAAAGTCTGCAAATTTACAGACATGTCTGTGAATATGGCATCCCTGCTGTGTGGAGAGAGTGTTGTTAACTCGTGCAGAAAATGCTCGACTGGAGGGAGAAGCTGTTATAAAATGTTGTAGGTCGGAAGAAGGTATGCCGATAGTGAAAGCGGGAGAGTGATAGTGACATCGACACGAGTTTGAAGCGATTGACTAGAAGTGTAGCGGCTAGCAATCGTCAGTGGCATGATGGCGGTAGGAAACGAGTTGCGTGAAACGACGAGTTGAATGCACACTACTGTAGCCTGAGATTCGGACAAGCGAGAGAAAGAGAGTGGTCTGTGAGTGGTATGAGAGAGTTAAAATCATTCTCATTTTTTTATATGCCCCGTTAGCAACGAGGTGGAAGTGGGCATTTCCACTTTTCCCATCCAATTTGCTTCAATCGGGTTCAAAAATTGTCTACGTAAGGGCATCTTCAACGGCGATCCAAATCGTGGATTGGATTTATTTGTTTAGACCAAACGCAAAAACATCGCGGCACCGGTGTTGTAAAATTTTGTTTCATAATGGATCTATTTTGCATCATTTTAAAAGTGGTATATGTTTTGATCTATTCTTGCAGCAATTTGGAACAAGAGAAATACCGTTCCAAAACACTACACGCTACTTGATAATACCAATTATTGAGTAAAATTTTAGCTCTTGCTCAATAATTACTCAATTTTATTGAGTATATTCTGAGGTATATTTGTGAGCCGAAAAGTAAGTAAAGTGTTTGCTGCTTGTGATGCCGGCGGTGGACAAAAAGTTGTGTTGCTGGCCTCGGAAGTGGATAATTACCTCTAGTCGCTTCCGATGCTAGTGAATTGCTTTCTCGTTTCATTCCTAAATAACAAATACTTTTCTTAGTATTTTTACGCTTTTTAACGCTGACTAGATCGAAATGCGGAGGTCCAAGATTCCGATAGCTCGGAAATGAAAAGTAACGAAGTCTTCAAAGTGAACAATCTGTTTAATGATAGATTGGTCGAGATAAGCACTTGCAAATAGCTCATACAGATAAATTTTGGAGAAGCCGCTAGTTGCCTCTAGTTCTCACATAATGTCCAGAAGTAGTCCTGGAACAACTTCTGAGGACTGGAACGGAAATCGCGGTCAACGTTGGGGCGTCATCCTTGATATGACCCCTTACGTTTTTTTTACGTTTTTTTTACAAAGCAAAACAGCATGCATGAGTACGATAATAGAGAAGCAGCGATTGGCTGGTTTTTAAAAAACCATTTCGTGCATTATACAAAAATGTGTGATGATAGCATTCCACCAGATAAAAATTTGAATGTTTCATATATTACACGAGACATTTGTATGTACAAAATCAATGTTTACGAAACGAGTTAAAGCTTATTAATGAAAATAAATTTTCAGTGTGCTTGCAGGAGTGGCGCTAAAGCCATCTTGTTTTAACCTCGTGAAAACTCTTCGAACGGTTACAAAGTTCCGAGGCAATAAAATGAATCAGGAACACTACCTTGATGAAAAAGTTCCCGGAATTAATCCAGGAAATTCAAAATACAAGATTAAACATCCAAATCAATAAATTCCCCTTCAAAGTACTTCCCATCAACTGCAACGCACCTATGTCAGCGTTTGGCCCAATCCTCGAAACATTTCTTATATTCGGTCTGCGGTATAGCCATTACAGCCATCTTCAATTTTTCCATGATCTAATCTTGAGTGCTGGTTGGTTTCTTGACTCGACCGAATAGTAAAAACTCGAACCAAATCAGGTGAATTCGGCGGTTGCTGAATTCGTCGAGTTTTAACGTGTGCATTAAAAAAATGAACTAAAATTCTAAAATTGCCGATTTTTCATGGGTTTACTTTCACTCGCACTGACAAAACTTCCCATGCGTCATCAATCATAGTAACCCATGAGTCAGCAGACAAAATTTGCGGCTCTAACCGTGATGGCAAAAAACAGTGAAGCAACTCCATTCAAAAGTGTACGCATTCAAAGAACGGCACCCCGCCTGGTCAAAAACGGACATCGTGCGGCACTTTTTGGACGCCGGATACGCCCGTTCTGGCATCTACAACATCTTGGCACTATTAGACAACAATCAGAGCATCGAAAGAAAGCCCGGTTCCGGACGGCCGACGATCCTAAGCGACAAGAAGCTCCAAAGGATGCTGAAGAGGAAGGCCGAGGGAAAAGTGGCTACATCGCTGAGTGCGCTAGACCAGGAAGTTGGTTTAACCGGTCAAACAGTGAAAAGTACCTGGCGAACATGAACATACATGTCAGGAAGCGGATGTCGCGTCCACTGGTTTCGGAACTGCATGACTCAGCGGCAGCGGTTGAATAAGATGGCCAACTAGATTTTCCCGGCGAATCGCGACGTGGCGGTGGTGATGGACGACGAAACCTATCTCACCCTGGATGGCAACGACTGGCAGGACACTTTGTATATTATTTCCCCTACGAAGAAAATGAGCTCCGAGGTGAAGTTCATTTCACACACCAAGTTCTGCTGTGGCTGACAATCAGCAATAAGGGGATGTCAAAGCCGCTCTTCTTTTGCTCCGGACTGGCCGTAAACAGGAAATTTTATAGTACGAAATTCCCGCCGGAAATTGCGTCGTTCATCAACAAATACCATCAAAGACGCGATGTTCTGGCCGGATCTGACGTCGGCACACTACTCGAAGCAATCGTTGGAGGAGATGGAGCGGTTGAATATCGATGTGGTACCTAAGCCGGCGAACCCGCCCAACGTCCCCCAGTGGCGTCCCATCGACAATTTTTGGGCCAACCTGAAGCGTAAGATCTACTCCAGCAATTTTGTGGCGAAAACTGAGGAGGAATTGATAAATAAAACGAAGGAAGAACCCAAAAACATGCCTACACGGATGTTTTCGTCCGCCATGGCGAATGTTCTTGTTAACTGCTGGAAGACCGCTCGCAAGGGCGTAGAATTTTTTTGCAAGTATGCTTCCGTTCCATGGGAAATTTATCAAAAGCAATTATCTGGCTTTTTTTATCACTATCCGAATAGAAAGTCATTTTTTTTATTGCAAACGTTAGTACACTACACTTAAAAAGGCTGCACATTGTAGACGAAATACCCATTTCTGTCAGGATAAGCGATAAAGGTAGAATTAAATGGAAATTACTATTTTTTTCGTACTCTTATTACAAAATCGAGTACACCCACATTCGCAGATACAGGTATACCTCGATAGTACGTACATCAACATTCGCACTTCAAATCGAAATTGCATAAAAACTACTGTTTGTATCTGAAAACTTTTACTACAAAAAGAAAGAGCAATCTTTTGCTCTGTCTTTTGGTTGTATTAGATTTTTGATACAACCAGTAGTATTTATGCAATTTCGATTTGAAGTCAGAAAGTTGATGTACGTACTATCGAGGTATACCTGTATACTCAATACAGTGCTTCTTTTACAAATGTAAAGCTATCATGCTAAAATTGTCATAGAATGTCAATGACATACATGGCAACCTTAAAAAAAGGGAACTCAAATCGGGTGACTGAGAGTGCCACGCAGTGGTTATTCCAGGAACATTTTGATCAAGGGTGTTAGGTTTACAATTCGATGTAATAATTTCGTTTAATATTTCATCATAAAAAAGAAAGAAAAATCCAATGGTTTCTCATTATTAACGCAGTTCGACCCACTGCCCCGTTTTCATTGGTTTGCCTGCATCATAAAGCACAAAGTGAACCCATAAAAACCCAATCCATGTCATGTTGCCCCTTCGTCGAATATTTCACAACCTCAACAATGCAATCCCCTATCGTTTATTAGTTTATACAGATCCGAAAATCCGATTTTTATTGCTTGCAAACAAGTTTTTAAAAACTAGATTCATTTTCCACGCCGAATCGGGAGCCGGAGGGGTGCCTCCTTTCTCCAAAAATCCGCCCCAGAGAAGAGGATCAGTGCAATTTATAGTTTAAAATAAAAACAAATTACATTCAGCCGGAAATTTATGGCTTCAGAATTCGCAGGCTCTCTGTCTCTCTGGCTCTTTCTCTCTCTCTCGCTCGCAGTGGAATGCTGGAATTTATGCACAGCTAAGCAACAAAGTGAGGACAAAAAATGAATACACAGCGAAACACTCGGACTCGGATTCGGAAAAGATGGACACCAAAAATTGCATACCGTATAAAATCACTCGGCCGGAAACTCGTAAACTTTGGGAACGCGTTGGAATTTCTTACTTTTTTCCTGTTGAATGAACCCATCCAGCTCCACTGCTGACGGAGTGGCCAATGCTCTCCTGGGTTCACTTTTCATAATCACTCGGACGGCGACGATGCTGCTGGTACACACGCTCCGGAGTTGTAAGCTTAGGAAAATCGCCCTCACCCGTTGTGTCCGAGTTAGCTGCTTTCAAAGGGATCACATTGCTGCACAATCTGCAAAAGCAACAGCATCGCGTTGTGACGCAAGAATGGCCCTGAGGGTAAAGTAATTGGATTATAATCTGTAAAATACGATTCCCCAATTTCGAAAAGTTGCTCCACAAAAGCGGGGGTCAACTGTGGCGGCTAGCCCAAACAAAACTTTTCTCTAATGCTTCGCTCATACTCTTTGTCGTTGTCGTCGTCGTCATCATCTAATATGAGATACAGGCGGCGATGCTAAACTTCCCAATGGATGGTGGAGAAGGGCTTGGATTAGAGCTTCCAGTGAACTGACGAGTTTTGCAATTCATGTATGGAAATCATGATGGCGATGAAGTAGAAGGAAAAATTAAATCTAAACAGATAATTATGAACCGCTAGAGATTTTTAGAATAAAAGATCAAAAGCTAAAATGTTTTTATGGAATTCATCGACCAGCTGCAAATAACTTCTGGATTGAACAAAAAAGACAGCAACCAACGTCGAATACAGAGTCTCGCACCGCATGTGTTTCTTTTTCCCACCGCTTCGTTCGTGTACTTATTGAGTCTCATTGGTGTGGACAGAAGTATGCGTGGTTGCCTTGATCGTTTTCATTTTCATCGTGCTGATGATTGATCCTTTTTCGATATTTTTACTGTGTTTTCAATACTGGGGTACACGTTGCGAGTGCGAAAATTAAAGTATTTGCAAAGTTGGTTTATTCAACACCCCCCCGGCTAAATATCCGCCCCTCGGACTTAACGCTACCCATCATATCCTGTGCAACACTTACGCCATCTTTCTTACACACTTTCATCGAGCTCGTCAGTGGGTTGTCTGGGTCTACTTGAATGATTCTACCACACGGGACACGGTCGAAGTGTCGATTCCCAACTCTTTTCCGATCCACCTGTGGGATTGACTCCGGATTTTCCACGACCTCGCACATATGAGTGACTGAAAAGTAGTTATAAACTTCCAAATAGTAAAATAGGCATGAAAACATGGTTAAAATTAACATACTATTTCAGTTTATTATAGCTTAACATGTTTACAAAAGATCCAAACGGAAAACTAGTCATCATGTTCATTTCTGTAGAATGCCCGTACCTTGATTTGACACCTGCCATCAAATTCTGCACAGTGACCTTTGTGCACTTCCTGATGCCGCTGCTCAATTTTTCTTAAAATCGGTCATGTTTTGGGACACTGTACCATCCTTCTTAAATATACGCTTGACTATTGCCCAATAGCGTTCGATCGGTCGCAACTGGGGACAGTTTGCGGGTTGATGTCTTTTTCTACGAACTTGATGTTATTCTCCGTCAGCCACTGTAGAGTGGATTTGGCGTAATGTGCCGATGCCAAATCTGGCCAGAAGAGAGGAGGGGACTGGTGCTTTCTATACAATGGTAGCAACCTGTTCTTCAAACATTCCTTTGATAAATCTCAGCATTTATAGTTCCTTTGTATAGAAAATTGAAGAACGCAAGCCACATGTGCAAATAGCTTGCCAAATGAGCACCTTCTGACCGAATTTCTCCATCGCAACAGTCGTATCTGCGGTTGGCACACGTTCCCCAACAGATTTAGTATAAAACTGCGGCCCCGGTAGCGTTCTTGAATCTTCTTTAACGTATGTTTCGTCATCCATCAAAATGCACTGGTCGACATTGTCCAAAATGCAGCTGTACAGCTTTCGAGCAACAAAAACATGGTTTATGGCACGAGGCTCTATGTTGACGCGGGAAGTTTGCTCTGGGTCACGTTCGTTTTTTGTACGTCTTCATAGCTATTCCTGCGCTTGATTCGTTGAATCATTCCGATGCTGGTCCTGAACTTCTTGGCTAGATCGCGAGCAGAGCAGATTTGCTTCCGTTGAATATAATCGCACTACTTCTTGGTCCAAAGTCGGGGTTGTTGTAGCCGGGTTTCCGGCCACTTGGTAAATCCTTGAGGGAGCACCTTACCCAACTTTTCGATGATGCGTTTTACACTCGCCGGGTGGGCACTTAGTGTTGTCGCAATCCGTTGTAAGTAATACTACTTTGCGGTGCAGTCTCAAGTGTAGGCGCTGGGATTTGCTTTGAGCCGTCAAATTCGTAATTCGACGACATTGTGCAGTGCGGCTGTCTGGTCTCCTGGAAATGATTGTACCGAACAATCATTTTTGACACGGTAAACAAAGCAATGGTCGACTTCACACGCTTAACATATATACTGCTAGTCCACCTGCGGGGATTGACGCATCGGATGTTCTATCACGACTCCTCGACACTCCTTTAATTATTTGTATACGCACTTCGTTGCTCGAAAGTCATCTCTGACAGATCTCGACTTGACAGATTTTGCCTTTTATTTTACTCTTGTAAACATTACCTTCTAAATATTAAGCAAGACATTTCATCAAGTTTTAGCCATGCAAAATAAATGATGTCAACAAAAGATAGTGTTGCATTGTTTTCAGAACAATCTTCACGTCTGCATCTATACAACAACAATTGCAAGTTCAAAATCCTATGACAGTAGATGATTTCAGAAAAATAAGGTCGTGCAATGTAGTTTAGAAACCTTATGCAATCCAATCCAAGTCCAATCCAAATCCAATCCAAATCTTAGTCCAATCCAACATCCAAATCCAATCCAACCAATCCAAATCCAATCCAAATCCAATCCAAATCCAATCCAAATCCAATCCAATTCCAATCCAAATCCAATCCACAATAACCCAATCCAAACCAATCCAAATCCAATCCAAATCCAATCCAAATCCTGACTTCTTCAACAGACGTTCTTTATTAGTTTCCTTGAAAACTTGTCAGCCCAAGAACATGTTCGAATTTGTTTTGACGTAGGTATTCAGCAGACATGAATTTTACCACGGACAATTGAGCACGTAAAAAGTCGGAGCGTCGTCCTGCACAGTTACCATTGATCGAGCTATGCTTCGACCGTTTTGTTTTTCATCTCTTTGCACTCATACTTATAATAAAGTACGCCAGTCCTGGTCTTCTTGACGGATAGGGACTTACGTTCTCTATTCCTGATATATGGGTGCCGTTCTATAATTTCTGAAATCAACCGTGTTACGTTTCGAGTGGAGAGCTTGAACAATGATGTCCAAAGAAATTTAACGATGAGTGTTTCATTCAAAATGTAAGACATCTACGCCAAATCCCTGTTGCTTCATTTTTTTACCTGCACTAAGGTCTTCTTCACACGATTTGTTTTTACACGGTTTGTTTTCTGTGATAATTCCAGAACGGAACAACTTATCGACCAAATTCGAATCACATTTTAAGTTTTGGGCTAAAGGTAATCACATGGCAGTTTTTCAAAATTATGACCATTTTCTGGTGTGAATACTCAAAATTTTAAATACTATATTTCGATGAAGTTTTCAGAAGCAGATAATTTCTCATCTCCATGTGGCGCTAGGAGCGGACAGTAATTTTTTTGCTAGAACAAATAGACATGAAGAGAAAGTGTATTGATAGTTCCGTATAGGGCAACGGCAGGCTTTGAAATTGAAAGATACAAGATTGAAAACGAGCAGAGGGCATTTTAACTGGTAGTATCCGATCAGGCACATAAACCCTTTGTCATACTACCCCATGCAGTGGTAGGCAAGGGGAGAAATCCCTTTGACTGACAAAAGGTTATGCAAACTGATCGGGCTCTTATACCTATTGCTTGTTTCTAGTTCTAGACGATTTGTCCGTCTCCCAATACTGCCTAACAAGGGCGAGAAATTATCTCCCGCTGTTGGGTTTATTTTTAGCATGCACCGCCTATTTCACACATTTGCTCTTCTCGTCATACTATGACTTATAGATCTCGGAGAGAATGACGGTGAGTGGTGCAAATGCTGATCCCCACCAGTATGAATTAATGGATTCTCCCATTATGGGCTTTCTACACTTTTGATTGTTATTTTTTGTATTCTCCCCAGCGCGGAAGTAACGAAACTTTGATGAAGTTTTCAGAAGCAAAAGCGTTGCCTGTTGGGATAATTTCATGTTTGGTTCAAATTTGTGGTTTCATTTGTATGAGAGCCACTTCTTCCAAAGATGAGGGGGTCCCAACCACCGTAGAAACATTTCTTGCTTGCAAAAACTCCCACATGCGCTTATTTGGTTCCATTTGTTTGATTAGTTCGTGAGTTATGCAGAAAATAGTTTTTCATTTACATGGGAGTCCTCCTTTCTAAAGGGGGAGGAGGTGTCGAACTAGCATAAGATCCTTTCCTGGACCCAAAAACCCCTGCATACAAATTTGCATAGCGGTAGGGATAAGTTCTCATATTTGGTTTAAATTTGTGTTTCGTATGTATTGAGCCCCCCTTTCCAGAGTGAGGAGGGATCTCAAAATACCATAAAAACATTTCTTGCTTTGAAAAACTCGCCCATACCAAATTTGGTTTCATTTGCATGGCGGCCTCCCTATCTAGAGGCGGAGGGCCCTGAACTATCATAGGATGCTCTCCCCGGACCGAAATACTCCTACATACAAATTAGCATGGCAATAGGTATAATTCTCATATTTGGCTTAAATTCGAGTTTCATTTTTTATGGGGGCCTCTTTTTTCCAGAGGGGAGGAGGGGCTTCGAACCACCATAGAAACATTTCTTGCCTTCAAAAACTCACCCATACTCAATTTTGGTTTCATTTTGTTTGATTAGTTCTCGAGTTATGCAGGAATTTGTTTTTCATTTGCAAGGGATCCCCACTTGCTTAAGGCGGCAGGGGTCTCGATTTAGCATAAGGTGCTTTTCCGGACCCAAAAACCACTCCCCTTTTAAGAGGAAAGCGGGGCTTTGAACCACCATAAAAACATTTCATGCCTTAAAAAACTCGTCCATTACAAATTTGGTTCCATTTGCTTTATTAGTTCTCGAGTTATGCAGAAATTTGTGTTCAATTTGTTTGAGAGCCCCCCCTCCCACTCCTTCCTCATATGGCAGAAAGATTAGATCATTGTTTTTTAATTACCTCCTGGTTTGCAAAGCTCAAAGAGTTCAAACACGGCAAGTCAACCCGGCCGCGCTCTAATTCAAAGTTTGTGAGTGATAAGAATGCGAGGCGGTGAGATGTGAAATATTTTAGATTAGGGATGGCTACTAGATCCGATGCTTTAGAGTAGGCTAGATTTAAGAGTTAAGATATCATTTAAATCCAGTATATTTTTCTTTGTTTGTTTTAGTTTACTCCTATTTGATGAAAACATTATTATTTCCGGTTGGTGCTTTGATTGAGTTTGGTAAGGTAAGAGTGATTCGAATGTTTTAAGCTGAGAGACGAGAAGTCGTCGTGAGAATATCACCAATAATCTTCTCTTTCTCCTTTTTATATTGCTAGCCTTCATGATCGAGAACGACTGTGAAATTAATGGATCGGTCGTATTCCTAAGCCATGGTCTGCATATGAATTTGGTAAGAAAACAAAATAGATATGCATCAGCTTCGACTATATAAAAATTTAAAGAGAAAATATATAATATGTAAACATACAACTCAAGAACACTACAAACCCCTTACCCGAACCTAATCCTTATCCTTCCCATGGCGAGCATGTAGCCTGAATGTGGCGAGTCAGCCATTACCTCTCATTTACTATCTGCTTTGGATTAACTTGCGCTATCACTTCTCCACCCTGTGCTGCAAAATGTAAAATAAACACAAGTCAATAATCTTCTGATTACCCTTTTTTGTTAATGAGCGTTTATTTATGCTCAAGGCAACTAATTCAAAATAGATGTACTATTGGTTATTTCAACTGTCATGAAGCATATGCACTTATCAAATAATTTAACAATCTCCCACTATGAGAAGTCACTGTTAAATAATTTCACTCAGTTGGCCCTGCGTGCGAGATATCGCACCGGAATAAAATTCCATTCCGTTTCTCATCAGTGACCCCTACCGAAACTAACACCTCACGTCATTTGCAGTTGCATTTCCTGAATCCTAGCACATCCAGTGTCAGCCGGGGATTTGCTTCGGGAGTGGAAAACGGTTATTGTAACGTGTCACCACTCGGATTGGGCCATAAATATTCAGTGCTCTTCCCGTTGAGGTGAACGTTGAAGGTGTATCGTTATTGCTCCGATTTGACCGTGTCAATTACTAGCTGAATAGGATAGGTGCGAGTCAAGTACCAAGATTTATGAGTTTCTGAGGTGGTTGGATGTTAGTTGGCAGTGGAAGGTTGTTTCGTTGGAAAAGGATTGCCAGAAGCAGGGAATAATGGTTCCGTGCTGCGACAACCATTGCAATGGGTCGGCTGACCCAAAGTGCGACCGGGCTCCCTCGACCATATCACTTCAGAACAAAACGTCAAATGACTGGATAAAATAAAATGGTTGCGAGATGCAGTGTCATTAGTTCCGATGCTCAATACTATTTGATCTAAATTTGGAGAATTTGTGAAATGCCGCTTGAATTGACCCAAGGTGCAATGTGATAGCTGCTTCTAATGCCTTAGTTTGGTATGTTTGATGTAAACCGTAAATTGTATGTAATTAACTGTAATAAAGCCCGATTCAAAGTAAATTTGAAAGCATTCAAGTGATTATAACTCAAGAGTTAAACAACATACACGGTTGATCCAAACGTCAAACAAAGGGGTATATATTCAGCTTTAAAATGGTTTATAATAAAGTATTAAATTTTACCGTTTCGAACGAACTGTCGCACTTTACTTGTGATCAATGCCATCACCGATGTACCGGCGAACTTATTCCGCTCTAAACGGATTTGTTGTGCGCTTGTCACTTCTTCACCTGCCCAATATTTTTCGATCGGTCTGAACTCAGGGTAATTCGGAGAATTAGTCCCTTTGGCCACTATATTTGGTTTCAGGGAGCGATTCGGATGTTAACTGGCACAAAAAGGCTTTTATTTTTCTCATGCAAGGATGTTACACATTGTGGAAAAGTTGGAATCGTATTTCTTTGCCAACTCACGTATGGAGACAACTGGGATCCCTTCACGTACCTCAACACATCCTAACGCGTTGGTATCGATCCGAGAGTTACCAGAAATCGAAGGATGATGATGTTGTTTTGAGAAGGAAATAATTTCTCATCACCATGAGGCTCTAGGAGTAGACAGCACTCACTTTGAAATTGAGCGGAGGGCATTGTGAGGTAGTATTTCGAAACTACTTCTATTCAATTTTCACAGCCTGCCGTGCGCTAACGGAACTATCAATACTTTCTCTTAACAACTTTGTTCCAGCAAAAAAGTGCTGTCTACTTCTAGAGCCTCATGGTGACCTTCTCAAAACAACATCATCACAAATCGTTACCCCGCGTATGGGAGAATACAAAGAAAGACTATATCAGTGTAGTCGAAGGATGTTTAGCACGGTTGCAAATTCAATTCCGAATACTCGGGACAGACAGTACGCCCTCCCCTTCAATCGCTATTGCTACTGTTGCGCCAGCTAAACCAAAACTATGGCTCTATCTGTCTCGGATAGCAAAAGAAGTCTCAGCCAACAGACAAAGAAGTCTCAACAGAACAGATTTGTGCATTGGCAAAGAAACGCCTTGGTACAGAAGATATACAAGAAGTCCGGCTGGTGACCAGAGGTAGAGACGAATGTACATTATCTTTCGTTTCTTTCAAAATAAGAATAAGCATGGACTTGAGATCCAAAGCACTGGCTACCTCAACATGGTCGAAAGGTATTATTTACCTGGGGTTCTGCGATAACAGAACGAGTAAAATTTTTTGGCGACCTCTACCTGCTGTCTCGTCCAAAGATCCACTGTGGCTCTCAGTGGAAGAAATTGCCTCAGTGGAGTAAATGACCATAAATCCTGCGTTTGGATTAGACCGAAACGCACACCTGACACAAGCCTCAGAGAAGCTCGTAATCCTCTCCTTGACCTTCCTCTACATTTGTCAAAGTTTGCAAAGCTCAACTTCTTCAATTTGAACTTCGGGACGCACACTTGCCGCCCCCAATTCCTCTCATCACAGTCGAGCCTCTGCTCTCAGCGACTAACAACCGTCCCAGTCCTGTGTTTGAGTTGGAATATGGGGTTTTCCGAACACCGATTTTAGGCAAGTATGCTGTAAATCCGAACATTTCGTGCGTTGATCAATTTGCTGTTTTTAGTCAAGTATCCTACACCATGTTCACTTATCTTCTGCAATTTGGACATCAGGACGCATACTTGCCCTGAGCCTCAGGGAGTCCCTATTCCTGTCATCGCAGTCGATCAGCAGCGATCAGCGGTCGTTCCGGTCCTGCGTTTGAGTTGGAAGAGCTTTGATTCCAGACAAGTACGCTGCTCTCTCGAACATTTCATGCGCTGATCAATTCGTAGTTTGCAGTCAACCTTCATCGACCCAACGTCTCATTATCCTGCAAAGTAGCAACTCGAATATGCTGCCAGGCTCACAGTGACCGATGTTAACGAAACACCACTGCTAGCGATCAGCAGCTGTCACGGCCACTCACGAACCTCGTTCAATAAGGCTAACTAATTCGGGACCTCCCACCGTATGGTTGGTAGCAATCTCAGTGTACACGGACTGCAAGTTTACTACCAGAATGTCGGCAATATGAACTCTTGTCTAGTTCAACACTTTCTGGCTAGCTCGGATTGTTCGTACGACATAATCGTCCTTACTGAGGCATGGTTCAATGATAACACTCCCTCGATAGCTGGTTTTTGGTTCGTCCTGCAAGGTATTTCGGTGCGACCGAAGTGTTCTAAATAGTCGAAAGGTTTCTGGTGGAGGCGTTTTGATCGCTGTACGTTACGGGCTAATCGCACATCGTTGAAGAAGAATCTTGGAAGTCGGCGTAGCAAATTAGGATCTCGTTGAATGTAAAGGATCCTGTATCTATGTGTATCTATCTGTAATGGACGATCTCTTGACCATTGATTCGTGATAGCCGACACTCCATCAAGCATCATGCAAGTTCCATCTGCACTAGTAAAACAGATGCCTCATCATCCACCACTTCTTCTCAATCTCGTGACTAGTGAACTGATCGAACCAGCTAATGTAACGCTATCTACCTACCATGACGTCTTCAGTGCAGACTGCGACAGCATTCTCGATGTGCTTAGCAGTATTAAGTTGAATGAAACCCTCGACATTATCGACGTCGATAACGCCACTACCACGTTCTCCAACATCTTGCGCTATCTGATTGACAGACTCGTTCCAGAGAAAGTCTCTCTAGCCTCGAAAAAAGCAGACAGATGCCATGCACAGGCTAATATCGAAAAAGAGGGCGGTTTTACGAAGTGCCTCCTTGCGTCACTGGTTCAAATCGTATCCTTGTGGCAAAACAGTCGATGTTCAAATTGGCGATGAGCTGTCCTTTTCGTTCTCCGTCCTGTCCGGCATTCTCCAAGGCCGTCTTGGCCATCTTGGGCCGCTTATATTTCTCTAGTGTTTCAACGATGCCAACCTGTTGCTGAAATCTCATCGGCTAAGCTTTGTTGACGACCTTAAAATCTACACTCGCGTGGATTCGCAACGAGACGCCTTACAGTTGCAAGAAGGTTTAGAGACAGTACAAAGGTGGTGCGAGATGAATTGTATGCTCTTGAATCCGGGATAGTGTACCGTTGCCACTTTTTCTACGAAGAAGTGTCCTATTATAATCGGTTATTCCTTGTTTGGAACTCCTCTGCAAAGAGACAACGAAGTAAAGGACCTTGGTGTGGTACTCAACAATAAACTCACGTACAAACCTCACATGTCCTACGTCATAACGATAGCTTCCCGAAATTTCGGCTCCATTTTTCGTGTGGCTAAAGAATTTCCAGACGTGTACTGCCTTAAGTCGCTACACTATTCGTTGGTGAGGTCCACCTTGGAATATGCTTCCCCGGTCTGGAACCCTCATTTGGTATCGAACGTATTGAGTTAATTCAATGACGTTTTATCCGATACTCTTTTCGCAGACTGCCTTGGAGGGACCCTTCCAACCTTCCGAGTGACGAGAATCGCTGCCTTTCAGTTGGAGACTCTTCAAACTCGTCCTGAAGCCGCGAAGGCACTTATCATCGCGGATTTGCTGTCTGATAAAAAAAAAACTGTCCTTCGCTACTCGCCGATATTACATTCCAGGCTCGTAGCCGTATATTACGGAAGGCCTCCCTCCTTAGAGTTTCACACAGGGAAACCGTGTACTGGATGAACTCTGGAATAATTGTTTTGCAAGGTGCCTTTAATTGTGTGTCGTCTGTTTTCGATTTAAATTTGTCGTGAAACCACACAAGAAGACAGTTTTTGTTAGCGTTAAGATAGTTTTTTTTTTTCATCACTTGGTGTCCACCAGACTATTTTTTGTTGATAATTAAATCAAATAAATAAATAAACACCTTTCTCCTCAACTCTTTGTCCTAGTGCAATTCACTTTTCTCAAGTTCCATGATCCGTAACTTTGAGATGCGTCGATCAATCGAAACAAAACTTTTCACCAATTTCTTCGTCAATGGAACATCATCAAATGCCTGACACGGTAGTGTATTAAAACTGGACCGTGCGTCCAGATTTACTTTGAATCGAGCTTTAGCCTATGCATAACCTGCTAGGTATTCATTGAACTATGATTCATATATGAATTTGCTGTGTACTCTAAAATGTGACTATTCTTTCTTAATAATTTCAATCCCAAATTTATAAGCCCTAATTAATTGCAGTTTTGAAGTTGTGGTTGTGCCACTCTCGAAAATCAGTGCTTATTTTACGTTGCCATAGTTAACGACAAAAATTCCCCCTTCAAACTGAGATGGTGCCGCGAATTTTGCATGATTCTCTACCAGTTCTGTTGATCATTTGTAATCCATAAATTTATTGATTGAACAATCGACCAGTTTCGACACAATCCTTTCGATGGAAATCTAAACAATGTAAGTCCCAACTTAGTGCTTCATTTTATGCAAACTACTTCCTCCAAATGAATTATACAACTCTCTTCGGTATAATTTGTTCCATTTAGCGAGCTCCAGATGGAAGGGAAAATGTGCCGACCATGTAACTCGTTCCGCAAAATTTCCCACACCTATTTGCATCGTCTATGCCAAGGCCAATTGTCACGAACGATGACACAATGGCAAGAATCGCCTAAAATGCTTCCGCCTTATGCAAATGACCCACTTTCTAAGTTGATTATGGATTCCAGTTGATTAGCATATTGCGACAAAGTTTGCAAAGTTTTTTTTTTCTGTTGCGTTTTACACTTTTGCTATTCTAACGTCATCTGGTGCGAATTTGAATGATCTAAAATAGCTGTACTTTAGATAGATTTTTCCTCAGATTGGCAGTCTGAAAAAAGGGCTGTCGATTGCTCCACATCTGTACTTGAGGCTTGTGTCTACCACAACGCATTAAAGATTGCAAATGTTCCAATGTATGATTGGAACATTGGGACATGAATTTCCCTCCGGATTAATAGTCCTAACTCTCATTAAACTCAACGTCATCCTCGTTGCACTTATCGGAAAAGGGCAGAGTGCGGCATCGACGCGATTGTTTAATAATTAACAGATTATCGCACTCCGGTACTCGTTGAACTCAAGACTCACTTCGCAGGGTTCGTAATGGATGTGCTTGTGCAGGGCAAGAACCGAGCTAATACCCCATTTTCACCCATCATCGTCGTTATCGTACTGAGCATCGTCGTTGGTAGCGGTTGGCTCCAAGTGTGTGTGTGTGTGTATGTGTGCTTTGGCGAGGAGTATGAATTTTGAATTAGACCTTGGGAAATCTATTCATGTGAACATAATCCGAAACTGGTAGTAATCGATTCCTGCAGTGGACGACTGAGAATGCACAAGGCGTCTGCAAGTTGATTATGAGCCGTTAATGGAAGCTATGTGAGATGATCGAAGTTCAATCAAACGAATAAGGCAACCCATGATAATGCGTGAGTGAGTTTTGAGATTTTTATGCTTTCATCGTTTATATCAAACGCACAAACTTCCTCTTGAAAATGTTCTCAGGAATCGTTTCAGAAACAGTCCGTATTGTGAACTATCCAAAGCGCTAAATCATCAACTTTCCCCATTCAATGTTTTCCACACTTTCCAACGTAACGTCCCCGATTCCCGAACAACAAACACCATTTCGAAACGCTGCCATTTCGTGGGGTGCTGAAACACATTACATTATTCATATTCATTCGCCCTCAGGCGGGAACTGCGGTAGCGACGACGACGACGACGTCCGTCTCGCGTTTATGGATGCTTAAACAGCCCGCTAGCTTTCTTTCGTCTCGCCATACTCGTCCTTTCGGAAGGGTGTCGGATGAGTTGTGGAACCGTTTGTTGCTTCAGTTGTTCCATTCGTCCATTACATATTTTAGCCGGAAGTGATTTAAAGATGAAAGTTCTGCTACTGACTGGACCATGGAATGCTGTACTGTGGGAAATGTATGTATGAAGCCACAGATAAAACAATTTGTTGAATGTTGCATCCAAACAGATGGATAGGGTTTGTCATATTCAACAAATTTAGAAAATAAACACATTCATTCCCGTTAAATCTTGAATAACTGAATAATTGGATGTTATATTTTTACTCTCTTTACACTTTTCGTCGTTTTGATTTTTGACGTACATTACGTCTTACGCCAAGGGAAGGTTTTTTATTGAAAATCGCGTCCCTCACGAAATACCTTTACAAACTAAACGCTTATAACTTAATGAAAGCTTAATAGAATTTCAAAATGATTACATATATTGGTTGGAAATTTTCTGGCGTATCAATTCAACTTTCAAAAATCATTGGTTAGCCATTCTAAATTAATAAAAATAACGAAAATAAAAGGTGATGTCTCATACTTTTGTTGCGCAGGCCAAGTTTACTAAATGCACAGTACTTTCCTATCACAGATTTCAAATGTGAGCAAGGGAGTTCTCATATTTAGCAGAGAACGATGTATAAAGAGTACATCTTCGCATCTTACCGCAATCCATTCCAGTTTTACCAAGCGACACGATCGGTCGTGTTTTCCGCTCGCGCTGTGATAAGTTTTTCGGTTTACTCGCTCTCTCGTTTCGGTGCGTGGTGCACTGTCTGCTGCCGCGTTGTGTGATACACAGCCCAACCCCGATATGGGAAGCCGCCGCCAAGTGATGCCGGCACAAGCTCGACCGGAAACGTTCCCATTCAAAAACAGCGGACGATGTGCTGTCGTCCAAGAAGCTTCTGGCGAACAACCGCTACGCCGTTCTGGAAAACGGTGCCGAACCGCAAATCGAAAGGAAGGAGAAATTACCGCCCTTTTTTGTGAAGGGATTTCCGTAAGGTTTCCTCGAGAAGGTGTACTTCTTCATTAACAAGGGCCTAAGGTGCACTATCTAACTCTGCTCGCAGGGTTACAAAGTGATGGTTACGTCGCTACCTCACTTCAACGCCTTCAAGGAGCTCCTGAAGGTGTCTGAAGTGCAATACTTCACGCACGATGTCGCTGCCAACAAACCGTTCAAGGTTGTTTTGCGTGGCCTACCTGAAAAGAAGACGGAGGATCTGACCGAGGAGCTAAAAGCAAACGGTCTCAAGCCGGTGCAGATCAATAAAATGCGTCGGCACGACACCTCTCGAAGTTATCGGGACCAACTGTACCAGATACACTTCGAGAAAAACTCGACGTGTCTGAAAGATCTGCGAAACATCAGAGCATTGTTCCACATCGCCGTCAAGTGGGACCGATACCAACCGGTCCACCGGGATGTCACTCAGTGCCAGAACTGCCTGATGTTCGGACACTGGAACCAGAAATTGCCACATGGAAAAGCGCTGCATCGATTGTGGCAAGCATCACCTACCCGATGCCTGTGAGCGGATGGAGGACGCTGTTCCAGTGTGTGCCAACTGCGGGGCGGCTCACAAAGCAACGAGCAAAGAATGCCCAAAGCGAGCTGAGTTCATCGCAATTCGCAGGAAAGCGTCCACCAACAACCATCCCGACCGCCGTCGACGATCTGGTCCACCTCCGGCCTTCACGACCGACAACTTTCCGGCTCTTCCGTCACACCAACAGCACCAAAACCGTTCGTCATCCAACCGGCCCTCTGTTCAGCATCGGTTCACAGCTGCAGCCTCCCAGCCATCGCAAGACCCCATTCCAGGCCGGTCGTACGCTCATGCAGCATCCGGAACTATCGAAGACGCAGCTCTAACAACGGAGGAAGTCGTTGCCATTCTTACACAGGCTACCATCATCAAAAGGACCTGCCGAACACGATCGGAACAAATCCAAGCCATTGTTGCGTTCATCAATGGACCGTGAAATAATTAAAATATCAAATTGGAACGCTTGCTCGATCAAGAACAAGCAAATAGAATTCATCGACTTCCTCAACGACCGAGCCATCGACATTGCAGTCATCACCGAAACGTATCTCAAGCCTGAAGTCAACGTGTTTCTGCCAGATTTCCGTCTGATCAGACTCGATCGAACCAGTTCCGCCGGAGGGGGTGTCGCCATCGCTCTGCGTACCAACATCAACTGCCAGATGCTTCCAGAGTCTGCGGCTCCAATTCGTCGAAGCCATCGGAGTCAAGGTCGAATCCACCGTCGGCCCTATCACCATCATCGCGGCCTATTGTCCCAAACAAGCAAGCACAAACAACGGGACAGATAGGATCTTGCGAAACGACATCATCAAGCTCACTCGGAGGCATGGGCAGTTTATTATCGCCGGTGACCTGAACGCAAAACATGAAACCTGGGGAAACGCACGACGAAACAAGAACGGCTCCATCCCTACACGACGACCTGGAAGAGGGTCACTACACCATCCTGGGCCCGGATACTCCCACCCGGTTGAGCAGATCCGGGGTCCATGCTACGATAGACATCTTCCTCACCAACATGGGGAACAACATCGGCCAGCCGATCGCTCACCAGGAGCTCAGCTCAGACCACTATCCGGTGGTGGCTGAAGTTGGGTCCTGCGTCAACCGGCATTCCGTAACCAGGCGAAACTACCATCGCGCCAACTGGATCCAGTTCCGTCATCAGGTCGACAACACGGTCGATTACGTTAGACGCCCCGAATCAACCGACGACATCGATCGGCAACTGCAGTCGATCGAGCAGGCGATCTCCCAGGCCCAGGAGCACCACATTCCGGAAGTAACACAGGTGAGCAACTCTTTACCTATTGATAGTCTCACTAAAAACTTGATCCGTCTTCGAAACACCACTCGCAGACAGTATCAACGTACTAGTCTGCCTGCGTTAAAATCAGAGTGCAATCGTTTGAACAAGATCATTAAGGCCAGAATGGTGGATCTCAGAAACAATAACTTTGCCAACACAATTCGCGCCCTCCCAGATTGTGCTAAGCCGTTCTGGAAATTAACAAAAATTTTAAAAACCAAGCCTAGGCCCATTCCACCGTTGATCCCACTAGACAATAATGACTCTAAGGATCGTTTGATTACTCCCGCTGAGAAGGCTGCTGAGATAGGTCGACATTTTGTCAGCTCACACAATCTTGGACAGAACATCGTCAGTCCTCACGAAGCTGCCGTTAACGAGCATGCGAATAACATCCATCTATATCCCAATGATTTTTCGGAGGAACTAGAGATCACAGCTGACGAACTGTCGACCTATATCAAAACGTCGAAGAACATGAAGGCCCCAGGTTTCGACAAAATTTTGAATTTGGAACTCAAGCACTTGAGTTCCCAATTCTACGAACATCTAGCATTAATATTTAATCAATGCCTTAGGCTTAGCTACTTCCCCTCGTGCTGGAAGTCAGCTAAAGTCATACCCATCCTGAAACCTGGGAAAGATCCTTCATGTTCCAAGAGCTATCGACCCATCAGCCTTCTCTCGGGAGTATCAAAACTCTTCGAGAAAGCAATTTACCGTCGGCTCCTTGCGTCTACAGACGAACTCAACATTCTGCTTGATGTACAGTTTGGCTTTCGACGCGGTCGATCAACAGTACATCAACTGAATCGAGTCACTAACATCCTCAGGCGAAACAAGTCTGTTTCGAAAACATCTGCCATGGCCCTTCTTGACGTTGAAAAGGCGTTTGACAACGTCTGGCATGATGGTCTGGTGTACAAGCTGCATCGGTTCAATCTTCCAGTCTTCCTGGTGAAGATGGTAAAAAGCTACTTATCAAACAGAACATTCAGTGTTTCGCTGCATGGTGCAGTTTCTGATGCGCAGGAGGTTTCCGCCGGTGTTCCGCAGGGAAGCATACTAGGTCCACTTCTGTTTAACCTGTTCACCTCGGACATACCCCCACTCCCTGAAAACGGATCTCTGTCGCTGTTCGCCGATGATACCGCAGTCGTCCACAATGGTAGGGTAGTGAGAGCAATCGCATCGAAACTGCAGCGAAGCCTGAATGTTCTGTTGAAGTATCTCACAGACTGGAAGATCTGCATCAATGCAGGGAAGACCCAGGTCATCCTCTTCCCACACTCGAAATCGCCCAGACTTGTTCCGGCTGAGGATGTTAAAATTCGTCTAAACGGCACAACGGTGGAATGGACCAATTCAGCCATCTATCTTGGCGTGACTCTAGATAGCAAGCTGAACTTCAGGGAACAGGTTGACAAGACTGTCACAAAATGTAACGTTCTGTTGAAGCTTATGTACCCCTTGCTGCACAGAAAGTCTACATTGTCCCTGAAGAACAAGCTTGCTATCTACAAACAGATCATTCTCCCGGTTATCGAGTACGGCATGCCGATCTGGGAGAGCTGCGCGAAAACACACCACCTGAAATTACAGCGGGTTCAAAACAAGTTTCTCAGGATAATCCTGAACTCTCCTCCGCGGACGAGAAATACTGAGATCCACCGTCTGGCCAATATTAAAACACTCGAAGATCGTTTTAGTGAGACTATCAATAGGTACAGGACACGTTGCCACCTTTCAGACCACCAAGTCATTCGGGACCTGGTACCCCTCCCCTAGGTTTTTCAAATTGTAGGCACTGTAGTTAGGTAGGTTATCAAATTGTTTAGAATTTAACCCACCAATCCCCATAGGGGATAATATGTACATTAGAATAATTAATTGACGAATCACACCACAAACAAACATAAAAACATAAAGAAGAACGAAGATGAAGAGCCCCTCTGGCTAATCAATTGAATTGTAAAATCAAATGTAAACATTAAAAAACGACAAATAAAGACACATTTCATCATCATCTTACCGCAACCGGGCAGCTCCAAGCGACTCCACCATGATGATGCCGGTCCTGCGGGCCCTAACGCTCGACTATTACCGAGCAATCAATTTGCCGTGCTCCAGGTACAAGAGGTGCCAAAGGAGATAAGGATCCCCCTACTCTTCACTTAGGACCAAGCTGGCAGCAACCCAAATTCATCCGCCAAAATTGGTGCTCGACGGAGGCTGACTACCGTGCTGTTGGCGCTCACCTAGTCACAAACCAATACGAGTTCTAAACTCATGACGCATCCGGAAGCAATCCGCTGCAGGTTATTCTCGCCGAGCTGCAAGCAGTGGCACTGATGCCTCAGAAGGTGTTTCCCATCAGACTCCAGCAACAGGGAAATTAGCGGGAGCAACTCTATCTGGTCCACCTTGAAAAGTGTTCCGTCACGATAGCGGACCTGATGAAAACGCGGTCCCTTTTCAACATTATTGTCGAGTGGGACTCAAAGTATCACGACGTGACGCAGTTTGGAAACTGCATTGCGTTCGGCCACGGAACTTGAAAAAACCACATGAAACCATGATGTGGCAACTGTGCCGGAGCACACGCCACCATAGGATTGTGCCCCGATGGATGAAGGTGCCTAATGGAAGTGCGCCAACTGTAGTGCAAATCACGAGAGCAGCAATCGAGCCTGCCCCAAGGGTGCGAATTTTTGCCGATCCGCAAGCAGCAAATTATGGAGTTCGTCCAAGAACTGTGCTGTTTCAACTCAATTTTGAGTCGTTTTTGACTCACTTTCGTCAAAAGTGGAGTCACTCAAATTTTAGTAAATTTAACTGGCATTGACAAGACGACAAATCAAAAACATCGACTCAAATCAGATGGATGTTTTTAATTTGCCGACTTGTTAATGCCAGTACCATTTACTCAAATTTGAGTGACTCCACTTTTGACGAAAGTGAGTCAAAAACGACTCAAAACTGAGTTGAAATGGCTGGCCGCGTACGTTCCTGCCGCTCGTAGGAGAAACAGCTCAAAGCTGTCACATCCGTGATGATAACGTTCATATTTAAGTCATTCTCACCCATGCGTGTAGTGAAGACATCGTAGACCACCTTGTTGATCATTCGGAACAACACAATTTAAACTCAAGGATAGTTTGGAGTTCATTAGGTATTCTAGAAATACTATCACATGTCTATTACAGTGTTAAGATGTCCCGTGGGGCTATTTAAACTCGTAACTACGGTGGAGAACTCAAAATTACGGTGGAGGCATCGTAAATAGCTTTGTTGAACATTAAGAATAACTTGGAGTACATAGGGTATTCTAGAAGTACTAAAACATGTCTATTACAGTATTGTGATCTTCCGTGGGGTTATTTTAACTCATACGTACCATGAAGACATCGTAAATAGCCATGTTGATAGTGTAGAACATAGAGATCTGAACTCAAGGAAACTTTGAAGTAAATTGGATATTCTAAAAAATACCAAATTTTGTCTATTGCAGTGTTATGATGTCCTGTGGAGCTATTTTAACTCATTAGTACGGAAGAAACATCGTAAATAGCCTAGTTGATAATGTAAAACATAATTACCTGAATTCAAGGATAGTTTGGAGAACCTTGGGCATTTTATAAATACTATAACTCGACTTAGGATTTGCCACTTGCGGCTTATCCATACTTTCCTGCTGCAGAAAGAAACTACGCCAATTTCCGAATGCTGTGGGACGGTGCTGGATGTAAAACACATAATAATATAATGCAGAAAATATGAAAAAGAAAAACGATATTAGCACGACAAGATAACGAGACGCCTTGGATAATACAGAAGATAGTACAGTAAAATTATTAAAGTTTTTAAACAAAGCAAAATGATACACAAAGCATTAACCAAAAGTGAAGTTATCTAAAAGAAGATGAGAAGTAAATGAAGGAAAAAAATAAATGAATAAAAGAGATCAGAGACGCTAGGAAAGTGAAGATAAGTGAGAAAAAATAAGAAATTCTAAGTATCAAATTATGCAGATACAGTAGCAGAAGTAGAAAAGTGGAACAAACATTTGTGAGAAGAAAAAGATATAGTACTGATAATATGTAATGGGAGATAGGGAAGAAAAAACTAGAAAAAGCAACTAAAATGTTACTGAACAAATCAAAAGTATATTGGAAGAAAGAAGAGAAAAGTGGAGGTAAATAAACAAAAAGAGTAAACAATTAAGAAGCGTAAACAGAGAAATAAGAGAAAAAACTAAAGAGAAGAAAAGTAGGAGAAGGCAAATTAGGGTAGAGAAGAAAAGACTCTTGAAAACAGGTGAAAGAAGCGGAGTAAATTGAACATTTCGATAAAAGATATTTGAATCCTTAAAAAGAAAGTCGGTCTAACGGCGATACAATAATATCTATTACAGTGTGATGATGTTCCGTGGGCCTATTTCAACTCATAAGTACGATTAAGACATATCAAAATCAATTTCTGAACTCAAGGGTTCTTTGGAGTACCTTGGGTATTCTAAAAATACTAAAACACGTCTATTACAGTGTTATGATATCTCGTGAGGCTTTTTCAACTCATATATAGGATGGAGACACCGTAAATAGCCTTGTTGATCATGTAGAAGATCATGATCTGAGCTCATGGATATTTTGAGTACCTTTAGCATGAGCCTCAGCATGATTGACCGCCCACGGATGCTATTCCGTTATTTCCAGATCAACTGTATTTACACAAAGATCCAACTGATGATGTTTGGGACTAGCATACATCCTCAATGTTTAAAAACTTGTGACCCATTATAAAGCCATACCTGCACCGGCCGTGCCCGAGAGCTAGTCAAGTAGGAATGAGAATGAAGGTGTTGATGTGATACTCGGTTTGAAAGGAGCCATAAAGTCTTCTGCATTTCCACGAGAAATCAGTGGGATGTTGGATAGTTGGGAGAAGGGTTGGTTTTGGTAAACGATTCGCTGAAAGTGTGTAACTAGCATTGTCCGCCACAAACATGGAACCGCTCTAACAAGCAACATAACATCGAACGCCAGTTTCACCGCGCCCCGAGTAGTCTGGCATGACATAATCACCTTAAACTCGTAAATAAAATGCTTTTGTGTGTCTTTAGTTGGTGATCACCTATTGTGCCTGTCTAGGTAATATCTTCACTAGGGTACGTTTTTCTGAACAAATAGGGATAAAAGAATGTGCGCCCATGAAATCAATTATTAGGTGATGCATAGGAACTTGATTAAACTTCTAGCTAGCGGCGATAGACGTCGGAAGTTTATCTGGGATGCTTTTTGTAGGCCGCATTGGGAATACTGATCGCTCAGTAGTTCCCACTTTCTAATTTGTCATTTCTTCTGTATCACATATCCTGACTATCAGGATCTGGGCCGGCATCATCCAAACATCGAAAACAAGAGTGCGCAAGCTGTACGACAAATTGCTGACAAAATTTGACTGCGTGGTTATGGGTTATGAAACAAACTGTCAAATCAGGCTTCAAGCAGCTTTCTGCTCTTGAGTTTTATACCGCATTACGGTGGTTGAAGATCATTTCAAGGCCAAAAAGTTGTCAAAGATCTCTGGTTTGACAGGCTTTTTGAAAATGTGGTTGGAGCGCAAAATCCAATGCAGTTCCCGGAAGCAACGAAGGCGATCGTGGAAAATCACTACGTCGACGACTATTTCGACAGTGCCGACACCATCCAGGAAGCAGTGAAGCGAGCGAAAGAGGTCACGTATGTACACTCCAAGGGAGGTTTCGAGCTGCGGGTTTCCAACTCCGAAGAATTCTTGGTGACCATGGGTGAGCGGAAACTAGAACAGAGCGTTCACTTCGACGAAGATAAGGAATCTGGTTCTGAGCGAGTTCCGGGGATTGTGTGGAATCCAGCAACCGACGAGTTCTCGTTTTCCACCAAATTGAGGGACGATCTAGTGCCGTTCCTGTCCGGTAAGAAGCTCCCAACGAAGAGAATAGTTATGAGTTGTGTCATGAGCTTTTTTGATCCGTTGGGCTTACTGTCCGTCTTCTCGTTCTTCGGTAAATTGCTGATCCAAGACTTGTGGCGAAGTGGATGCGAGTGGGACCAGCAAATCAGTAAAGAATGTGCTGAAAAGTGGAATTAATGGTGTTCACGCCTCCCAGGGGTCGAAGCAGTACGTATTCCTCGTTATTATTTTCATGGTGCGTATAACGGTGGGGTGGACTAAAGCAGTTTACAACTCCACGTGTTCGTCGATGCCAGTGAAAACGCATATGGTGCTGCAGCGTACCTCCGATGAGTGGCCCTCTGTGTTCCCTCGTGATGGCGAGGTCGAAAGTAGCACCGCTGCAGCATCTATCAATACCTCGCCTGGAGCTGCAAGCAGCAGTGTTGGGAGCTAGGCTAGTGAATTCCGTCATCGAGATGCTTTCATTGGAAGTCGAGCAACGGTACATCTGGAGCGACTCAAAGACCGTGCTGTCATGGATCCACTCAGATCATCGTCGTTAAAAGCAGTTCGTTGCGTTCCGGATCGGCGAAATCCTCAACCTTACGAAGCTCGGCGATGGGTTCCAACTAAATGCAACGTAGCCGATGCTATGACGAAGTGGGATAAAAAGCACTGCCTTCGCTCTGATGATCCATGGTTCTTTGCTCCGGAGTTCCTTTACCTGCCGGAAGTGGAATGGCCAAGGCAAGATTGCATCGCACCCAACGTGTCCGAGGAGTTACGAGTGTGTCTTCTTTTCCACGGCATAACGCTGGCTGAGTCAGTCGTGGATCCAGAGCGCTTTTCTAAATGTAAGGTCTTAGTGCGAACGGTAGCGTGCACGTACAGGTTCATGTCGAACTGCAGAAGGAAGCGAGGAGGTTTGGAGATCGAAACGGTACCGACAACCGAGAAAATAAAAAAGTTCGTGAAGGGAAGTCGGTCGGCGAAGACGGTGCCATTGAAACGGGAGGAGTATCAGAAAGCGGAAGCGTACCTCTGGAGATCAGCGCAAGCGGAGAGTTTCGTCGATGAAATCAAGGTATTGGCGAAGAACCGGGAAATCCCTTGCGATAGATGGCACCAAATCGAAAGGACCAGCAGCCTATACAGCTTGAGCCCATTTCTGGACTCTGAAGACGTACTGCGCATGGAAGGAAAAATAGCGCAGGGAGCATTGCTACCATTCGAGCTGCGGTTTCCGACCATCCTTCCAAAGAAGCATCCGGTGACCTACAAGTTGCTAGAGTTCTATCACCAACAGGTTGCGCACGGTAACATGGAGACCACCGTCAATGAGATCCGGCAACGTTTCCACATCCAGAATCTGCGAGCTGAACTGAAGCGGATCGCGAAAGCCTGCGTGTGGTGTAAGGTGATGAGATGCCAGCCGACGAATCCCAGAATGGCTCCATTACCAAGGTCACGAGTTACGCCGAACTTGCCACCATTCAGCCATACTGGCGTAGACTACTGTGGTCCGTTCACGGTAACTGTCGGAAGGAGGTCGGAGAAAAGCTATGTCTGCTTGTTCACCTGCATGTCGACCAGAGCCGTACATCTTGAAGTCGCACATAGCCTAACGACTCAAGCTTGTTTGATGGCCATACAGCGTTTCGTGTGCCGTAGAGGCAAACCGTTGGAATTCTACTCCGACAACGGTACGAACTTCCAAGCTGCTAGTAAGAAGATCATGAAGCAGATAGATGTTGAAGACGTGTTCACCGACTCTCGGACCAGGTGGAATTTCAATCCGCCTAGTGCACCTCACATGGGTGGAGTTTGGGAACGGTTGGTTCGTTCTCTCAAGACAGCGTTGAACGTACTCGACGACGGACGAACGTTGACGGACGAAGTACTGTTGACAACACTTGCGGAGGCTGAGAAACTCCTCAATTCGCGGCCCCTGACGTACGTACCTCTAGAGCCGGGCGTAGAGGAGGCATTGACGCCAAATCATTTCATCCGGGGCGTCGGTGCAGCACGGATGGAACGTGCCATTCCACCAACGAGTGAAGCGGAGGCTCTTCGCGACCGTTACAAGCGCTCGCAGTTGCTTGCTGATAAACTGTGGACTCGATGGCTTTCCGACTATCTACCGTCCATCAACAAGCTGACAAAGTGGCACTCGGAGTCGTTGCCAATGAAACTTGGCGACCTAGTATACATCGCGAACGACACCACTCGAAAGAACTGGATCCGTAGCATTGTCGTCGAAGTCTACCAAGGAGCAGACGGTAGGATCAGGCAGGCTCTGGTGAGTACAGCCAAAGGTGAGTTCAGGCGCCTCGTGACCAAGCTGGCGGTGCTTGAGATTCAGGAGAGTAAATCTAGAGTGGAGGTACCCTCACCAGAATTACCGGGAGGGGGTATGTACCCACCTCCTATATTTTAACCTTGCGCATCGACTTACCTGAGGATCCGACTGACGTTGGTATCGCACATCAGTAAGGGTGAGTGAACAAAGGGAAAAAAGGTAAACAAGACACATTGGAAGATACAATAGAGAATAGGCATTTTGTTTGAAAGCGAAGTTGAAGAGTAGTTGAATTGAACTATTATTTAATAAAGTAGTACTAGGGTAGGTAACGACTTAAGCACCCCGAGACCCTATTCCAAGCACGGGGTAAACGTTAACCTACAACGCTCATACATAACTAGATGGAGCACCATACTGCAAAAAATGAGCGTTGTAGGTTAACGTTAACCCCGTGCTTGGAAGGGTCTCGAGGTGCTTAAGTCGTTACCTACCCTATATTGCCGTGAAATTTATTGTGGAAATTAATATTAGGTTCTTTCGGATTGAACGGTGTATAAGAGTAAGTGAAGTAGACCTTTTATATTGATTTATATTTATTACAACAGTTGATATCACTTATAGGCAATATTCGAGCACTCGCAGAAGAAAATCCGGAACATAAATAAAAGAATATAAGGATTAGGAGGAAACTATAAATGTAAGTTGTACATGTAAGAAACCAAAAAAGAACTTTGGAAATTAATAAATTTTGTACAGTTTTAAGCTGCCACAAAAAAAGTGTTGCTGTGAAAATTGTTCCTCTAGGGTGGTCCCAACATTTTCTAAAACGGGGGCTCACCCCTCATTTTGTAGGTGTATGCGTACGGAATGTTAACTTTATTTTGTTCACTTTTGATTGTTATTTTTGTATTCTCCCCAGCGCGGAAGTAACGATCTTTGATGAAGTTTTTTCAGAAGCAGATAATTTATCATCTCCATGCAAAGCGCTAGGAGCGGACAGTAATTTTATTGCTAGAACAAATAGGCATGAAGAGAAAGTGTATTGATAGATCCGTAAGGGAACGGCAGGCTTTTGAAATTGAATAGATGTAAGTTTGAAAACGAGCGGAGGGCATTTGAACGGTAGTAAACGATCAGGCACATAACCCTTTGTCATACTACCATATGCAGGATAGGCAAGGGGGGAAATCCCCTTGACTGACAAAAGGTTATGCAACCGATCGTGCTCTTATACTACCTATTGCTTGTTTCTAGTTCTAGCGATTTGTCCGAAATAGGCGGTGCATGCTAAAAATAAACCCAACAGCGGGAGATAATTTCTCACCCGTGCTAGGCAGTATTAGGAGACGGACAAATCGCTAGAACTAGAAACAAGCAATAGGTAGTATAAGAGCACGATCGGTTGCATAACCTTTTGTCAGTCAAGGGGATTTCCCCCCTTGCCTATCCTGCATAGGGTAGTATGACAAAGGGTTATGTGCCTGATCGTATACTACCGTTCAAATGCCCTCCGCTCGTTTTCAAACTTACATCTATTCAATTTCAAAAGCCTGCCGTTCCCTTACGGATCTATCAATACACTTTCTCTTCATGCCTATTTGTTCTAGCAATAAAATTACTGTCCGCTCCTAGCGCTTTGCATGGAGATGATAAATTATCTGCTTCTGAAAAAACTTTATTTTGTTTCTTGTTCTATTCAGTTGTAGAAATGGTGTCGAAGCAAGAAGAGCGCAAAAGCAAAATCTAAATTATTACTACGCCGACTTGGCAAAGTCACTTAATATCCCCAAATGAACCGTGACGAATGTTATAAAAGTGTTCGGAGAATGACTTACGACTGCCAAAAAACCGAGATCAGGAGTTAATCGAAACCAGGAAGTTGAAGCAAAAAAAAAACAGTCAAAATTAAAAAAAAAAAAAAACTTGGTTTTGCAAGCAATTTGCACCTGTGGGCTAGAAAGCGAAAGTTTCCGACAACTGACACTGTCAACCAAGATATTTATGTAAAGGAATGCTTGCAAAAACGATTATTGCCTTTATTGAAGAAACATAGTTGCTCCGTGCTAATTGGCTAGACCTCACTTCTTGCCACTACGGAAAAATGGCTCAGGAATGATATGCCGTCAATAGTGTGCAAAAGGTACCTAAGAAGAAGAAACTCGCCGTAACTGCGCCCAATTGAAAAATATTGGGCACTCGTAAAGAGATACCTCAAGCGAACTCAAAAAACAGTTGAAAGTGTAAAGCAGTTCAAGGCAAATTGGCGTTCAGCATCAAATAAAGTGGATATAACAGCGGTACAAAACTTGATGGCTGGTATGAAACGTAAATCCTGACAGTTCGCATTTGGAAAATCGGAAGCCTAATCAAAAAAACATCCTCTGTTTTGTAGACGATGAACTTAAAAAAAAAGATTGATCATTTATAAAATAAACTAATCAGTGTGCACTTAATCAGGTTTAGCCAATTTTTGACCGTTCCACCCTATACTGCAATTCATTCAAATTCACACGAGTTCTGTGTTGTTTTGGCCTGATTTGGCGTCGTGCCGTAATGGTAACGTGGCTTAGAAAACAACGTCAACATTGTACAAAAGGACTGTAATCCTCCGAGCACCCCAGAAATTCGTCCTATTCCAAGATAATGGGCATTGTGATGAAAAATCTTAAAACATCAAAAGGAGAGGCAAATAAAGAGAAAGATTTTGCTAAAAAGTGGGAAAATGCTTTCAGAATGGTGACTGAGGACACTGTGAAGAATTCAATGGATGGTATCAAACGTTCAATTAGAGCAAATGGATATAGCAAGTATAGGCGTAGCCAGGATTTCAAATAAGGAGGAGGAGGGTGGGCTCATCTGTTTTAGACAGAGAGAGAATTACATTCATTTTGTACTGTTTGTTTGTTTGTTTTAATTACATGCTGTAAATTATGATACTTACATTTTTTTTTTTAAATATTCACATGTCTATTTATTGTACTTCTAGATAAAAATGAATCAAACAACTGCTTTTAACTGCTACACTCAGCCAAATAATATAATATACGCCTTTCCTGATTACAAGTGTTGATATATACTAGTGGGCAAGCCACTGGGCCCATAACCTCATCGTCCAAGGTTCGATTCCAGGTTGCTCCATAATTATATTTTTTCAACATCATTATATTTCAGAAGATATTTAAATATATGGAATTCATACTGAATTCTTATAGCAAATAATCATAATGCAATCTTATGAATATCGAAAGTTTATTTCGCTGAGTGTAATAATTTACAAAAACCGTTACGCAATTTACACATTGTGCACAAAATTCACCAACAAAGCAACTTTTTCGAAATCAAATTAGAAATGAGAAGTAATGAACATCGAAATTGATAGTAGCTTTCTTTTTAGTTCATACGAGTGTTCTCGACGTTTAGTGGTGTGTATTTGATTGAGAAATTTCCGGCCAATTAACCTATTCAATTATTCCAAAATAATACCGAGTGCTTATGCGTGTATTCTATCCGGTGATCCGTTTTGTTATGAAGGTTCATCTGTTTACAAACACGCGAAGAACCGTCGCTTATCCTTCCGGTCTTCTTCTAAGCTCTCCACCGATTGCTTGTCAATCTGCCTAATTTATAAGACGTCTGCATTGAGTTATCTCAAATTATAATAATCCGTTCAATATATTATTTTGTATAAGACCATGTCTCTCCCGGTTGGTGTTAAACCGATGAGCATGGACATCAATAGAAACAAAAAGTTTCCAAAAGGCACGAAATGCATCTACGGACACTTATTTTTACGAAATGCCTCAATTGAAATTTTTAAGGGGATTATCGTAGATTGCTTTTTTTTTTTAAAAAAAAGAAGGCCGTGCAATATCGTAGTGGCTACTTCTTTACTGATCAGAACTAGTGTAATTGCACAGAAAACCACATAGATGGAGCTTGGGAGTAGCTTTACCATCTTCAATGTACAAGTTCACTGATTCTATTTATAAGATCAGTACAGGCGCCGGCCACGTCCTCACGGTCTTTTCGGGAGGGGGGAAGAAGGATGATTAGTTTGACAATCGTTGTTATTGGAGACCGTGAGCACCACTGGATCTCTACAATTGCCAAGGGAAGGATAGTTGTGTTAGTGAGGCAGGTTTATTTTTAGATCATGGATGCACTGTGGTAAGTGAAGCGATCAAGGAAAGAGAGCGCAGTAGACTGCTTTTTATTTTAAATCTAGTGGTGATAGAAAGAGGCAAGTGACAAATGGCAAGGAAGGGGACGGGCCTGGGATTGAACTCCCGACCATCTGCTCAGTAAGCAGAACGGGTAACCACTGAGCTACCCAGCTGCGTCTTTAAGGGGATTATCGTAGATTGTTCTTAAAAAACTTAAATTTGATTGATACAGATATTAGTTTCAGTAGTGCAAAAGATTGTAGGATACAGTAGTAAAAATTGGAAGTTACGAAAGTTTGTTTCGAGCATCGGCTGTGAAAGGTTGTAACGATGCTTTATTCTGACCTATTTTCCTATCGGGCATGGCGCGTTTCGTTTTGTTTCGGTTATCTATAATTCGGTGATACGAGTGATCGAGTGACCACAGTAAGAAAACAACAAAGCGTCTCTTAAGCATTAATAAAATTATCTCTGTTTTCCTCACGGAAAACCACCATCGCACTTTGTGTGTGACTCCAATTATTGATATAACTCGGTTCAAATCGGATTTCCAGCATTTTAAAAAATTACTTTGTTTTTCCAATGAAAAACCATTATAACACTTTGCGTGTGGCCCCAATATCATCCTTACTGTTGGTATAAATCGATTACAATCAGAAATCGGTACCAATATTTAAATATATTACTAAACGAAGCGTGAATTAAGCTAATCGTTTACCAAAACGAACCCTATTGCCACTAAATCTTGCTATCCAACATCCCAATGATATCTCGTGGAAGTGCGGCGGTGGTCTCGGCTTTGAATAAAACGTCTAAATAAACATCAACACATTCCAACCCTTTCCTTATTTGACCTGCATTCAAGCGACGTCAGCGCTGGTTTTGCCTTAGTTTGGGATCACCTGTTTTGCACATTGAGCATGTATGCATCATCTGTTGATCCTCTGTGTATTAACAGCTGATCGGGCAGTAAGGGAGTAACAACCTCGGGCTGTCAATCATGCTCATTATCCTGATCGTGCTCATAAAAACGGATAAATTCTTTGAATAGGATAAGACAACTGCAACTTCTCGCTCTGACTAGCTTGCTGGATCAAACTGTAAGGTATTATCAATTCTCAATAACACTAAACTAAAGTACCGTAAAACGGGGTAACATTGATCGTTTTGGCCCATGAATAGTTCAAATAAATATTTTTCGTTGATACTCTTTCTAACTATCAACTATGTTTCCTAATCTAGTATTATTTGGGTTCTGAAAGCTATAACATTAGTTTGAGTATTCAGTTTTTTGATTAACCAAGAACTGAAAATTTAATTGAGCCAAGAACTGAAATTCAACTTTCAACTAGCGAGGGAAAAAGCAATCAATGTTTATCTAATTGCTAACATTACAGGTTAAAAGATGTTTTCCTAGTAGCAAACTTGTTTCAACATAGTGAAGGTGACTGCTCTGTGATTCAATTAAGTCACAATCGAGCTGCTGAATCCATTTTTGACAATTGTGTGCTGCTTGGGTTTTTTACATACTTTAGGCTAGATAGGTTGCGTTCTTAGTTGAAAGGAAAAGATTGTAATAAAATTGTTAGTCGTTAATTTAAAAAAAAAAAGCTAATGGATTTCCACTTTTTACGCTTTTTTGCTACAACTTGTTACAAAATCGAGGCAACTTCGCGTAATTTGGCTTTTTCATTTAGGCAAAGGAGCAATCTGACAAACATCCCAAGCAACACAAAACCGTCATATTTGGTTACAGTGATTTGATTGTGACCTAATTGAGTAGGATTGGAGTAACATCAACTGTAAAGCAACAACTTACCTTGCAACCAGCTAGGAATAAAACATTAAAACAAACAATAAAATTCTAAAAAACAAAATCAAAACTTAGGGGTGGTCAACGCATTATTATCAATGGCACTTTACACCAGACGATGACATTTATTCTAAGAACGATTCCAAAAATGTTGACACCCAAATTGCTGGGGCTCAATTCATATAATTTTCTGGGCCTCCCCATGGGAACCAGCTCCGGAGTGGCCGTTCCAGATTTTGGTCACTGAGTTATCATATGGCCATCACATACATTCCTTTGAATTCATTTTACGTAATAGGTGATTTTTTTAAATCATTTATAGGTATCTCATTGTTTCCGTAAATCTAGATTTCTCTGATTGAATGATGTCCATCGATCGTATTATGAAGCGTTTGGTCTGCGTCTAAAAGTATTACCCGCCATTCTATCGACTTTAGCGCTTCTTTGAGTCTTGAAGTGCAGGCTGGCATGTTGCCACTCTCGGATTTGTTTTCAGAATTATCTCTCCGGCTCCTCACCAGGTGTGAAGTTATAAATCCCCGAGTGATCGAAAATTTTGAGAAGGTTTTTGAGTTGAATCCTCAAACTCGCTTCATGACTTTGTACCATATGTGCAGAACACAGCACTTCGCCGAAAATTTCATCCATGATACAGGAGCTTTGTGGAATTCAAGATATCGCTAAATTAACTGCACTACATTTTACGCTTGAAATGTTTGCGTCACTCACACCGGATCAGTATTTGTTTTTCACGGATAGTCGCAGATCTATAAAGGCTTTTCCTTACTTGAAGCCGGAACAGCACTCCTCATATTTTTTATGAAAATACAGGAGCTTCTAAGTGCTTTATCGTCGCATTATTTCATTATCACTTTTGCATGGATCCCTTCTCATTACTCGATTTCGGGTAATGAGAGAGCGGACTCCCTTGCAAAGTTACGATCGACAAATCGCCTACAACGATTTTTTTTCTATTTTTCGCCAACAGTCACTCGTTAGCTGGCAGTATAAATGTAGTAAAGGAGACTTGGGGCGATGGCATCATTCTATCATCCCACAGGTGTCGAAGAAATTTTAGTTTGGAGGGAGTCGAGACTTCATTCGTGTGATGTCTCGCCTTATGTCCAATCATTATTCTTTGAACGATCATTTATAGCGAGTTGGGCTGAGTGACAGTAATTTCTGTTAATGTGAACAAGATTTTCAGAAAAATTTATGTTGGGTAAAACGAATAAAACTGGCAATGACTTAAGTCATAAAATCAAGAAGAAAACCGTACGAAGACTGCAGTTTAATAAATCGAATGGGACGAAGATGTATCTATGAATGTTTCCAATTTGATTCTTATAGACCGACATTACCCTCCATATCCATATCCCTCGAAAGTTCCTGACTTTATCATATGACTTGTATAGTTATCCATGATACATACCACCAAATATATTATAAAACATTCCTAAGCAAGTGTATAACTAGCTAAATATTGCTGGAAAACATTATGAGTTAAAACTTTAGTTTTAAGATAAATGATGTATATAAATATGAAAACTCTTTCTTAAGTTGATGCGATTGAGCCTTTATAAATATATGGTTTATTAAAAAAAACAGGGCTCGTGATAAGTCTGTTTCTAAAAAACGGAAGATCGTGTACTATTTCAAAGAACTGTAAACCTCTCGGGATAATCAAAAGATTCACCTTTCGCACCTTAAAAAGCTACAAAGTGTCTGGAAGCCATCGAACGAGTGAGAGAGTGAATTCGGTGGAATCCTGGGAGTCTGGCCGAAAGATAACCGAAGAACTAGGAATGTAGCAGTCAACGATCAGGTGTATTTTGAAAAACAACCTTGGACTGAATTCTTACAAAAAAAACAGCAAAAAACAGACAAAAAACAAAAAAAGCAGACGATTGCAAGGGTCGAAAGATGTCGGAAGCTGCTCAAGCAGCATGGTGGTCGTATAATTATGTTTTCGGACGAAAAAAAGTTCCAAAAATGATCAGGTGTATGGAGCACATCTTTTTGATATTCAATGCTATAAACTAGCTGTTCAAAAGTTCCAGAATGTTTTAAAAGTGATGGTTTGGGTATGTTTCTACAAAACTTGGAAGTTCTCATTGGTGTTTATTAAACATGGTGTTAAAATCAACAGTTCATATTACATCGATAATGCTTTGAAGAACCATTTGCTTACCTTCGTGAAGAAAGCATAGTAAAATATAAAGTGCACTATATATAGTGCACTTAATATCTTTCAAAGCACAGTTTCATGACTTACCACGGATCGATGGCATTTTACTTGAAGATAAAATGGAGAATTGGGACAAAATAAGCCTTATATCTAAGCGCACAGTAACTTGACTAACAGGAATTCCCACTTACCATGTCCACTAAAGAAAAGGATGAAAACCGGGAGGTTTTGGATTGTTACTTAATTGGAATCAACCATAAAAACCCCATCGCCAAAAATCAATATGGTTCAACGAGTAGACCTTAATAATCGATGCCAAATGGAAATACAAAACGTTGGACCGGATTTTTATTTTTATTTTTTTCAAACATTTGGAAACGTTTCTGTAATACTACGACTTTGAAGTAACGTGATAGAATGATAGAAATACAAAAAGTCGGTCGTTTTGAGATCCAAAATACGGCCTCAGAGCATCGAAAGAAAGCCTGGTTCCGGACAGCCGACAACCCTGAGCGACAAGAAGCTCCATAGAATGCTGAAGAGGAAGACCGAGGGAAAGGTGGCTACATCGCTGCGTGCGCTTAGCCGGGAGGTCGGTTTAACCGGCCAAACAGTGAAAAGGGACCTGGCAAACATGAGCATACATGTCAGGAAGCGGGAAGTCGCGTCCACTGGTTTCGGAGCTGCAGGCAATGACGCAGCGGCAGTGGCTGAATAAGATGGTCAACTCAATTTTCCCAGCGAATCGCAACGTGGTGGTGGTGATGGACGACGAGACCTATCTCACCCTGGATGGCAACGACTGGCAGGGCACTTCGTATTTTACTCCCCCAATGAAGGGAGTGAGCTCCAAGCTGAAGTTCATTTTACACACCAAGTTCCCAAAGAAGGTGCTGCTGTGGCTGAGAATCAGCGAGAAGGGTAAGTCAAAGCCGCTTTTCTTTCGCTCCGGACTGGCCGTGAACGGGGAAATTCATAGAATGAAATGCCTGCCGGAAGTTGCGTCGTTCATCAAGAAATACCATAAGGGCACCTGGCTGGATCTGGCGCCGGTCCACTACTCGAAGCGATCGTTGGAGGAGATGGAGCGGCTGAATATCAATGTCGTACCCAAGTCGGTGAACCCGCCCAACGTCCTCCAGATGCGTCCTATCGAGACTATCTGGGCCAACCTGAAGCGTAAGATCTACTTCAATAATTTTGTCGCGAAAACTAAGGAGGAATTAGTAAATAAAACGAAAAAAGAGCTCAAAAACATGCCTTCACGCATGTTTTTGTCCACCATGGCGAATTGTTCGGTTAACTGCCGCAAAGCCGCTCGCAAGCGCGTAAAATTTATTTGCAAGTAAGCTTAAATAATTACCTTCAATGGAAAATTTATCAAAATCAATTATCTGTCTTAGCTTCTTTTATCACCATCCAAAAAAATTCATTTTTTTTATATCAAAGTTACATTGTTGTAAGGTTGAAAATCATTTCAAGTCCAAAAATTGTTCGAAGTGCTCTAAAAAATACATGGTTTGGCAGGCTATTTGTAATTGTGGCTTGAAGAGTAACATCTTCATGACTACAAGAACGATTAACCAACAAATTAACGTCAACGATTATCTGCAAAAATGGCTAAAGGGTGGAACAGTCAAAATTTTGCCATTTTCTATTCAGTTTCCATAATGGCGTCGAAGCAAGAAAAGCAGCGTATCAAAATTGTGTACGTGCTTAAGCAAAATCCAAATTATCCGCACGCCGATTTGGCAAAATCACTTCTTATTGCCACATCAATCGTAACGAATGTTATAAAAGTATTCGAAGAACATGTGACGCCTGGAAGAAGCCGGGATGAGGAGGAAACCGAAACAAGGAAGCCGCAACGACCGGAAGATTAGTGACCAGCATTTTCAAACGCAATCCCAACCTTCCCATCAGTGATATCCCAAACAAAATGGGAAAGACCCACACAACAGTGCTAAGAGCAAAAAACGAGCCGGACTGTCAGCATTCAAGGCTACAGTGACACCAAATCGAGATGATAAGCGAAACACAACAGCCAAAATAAGAGTACGTAAGCTGTGCACGAGTTTGTTCACCAAGTTTGATAGCGTTGTAATGGACGATGAAACATACGTCAAGGCTGATTTCAAGCAGCTCCCAGGTCAAGAGTTTTATACGGCTATCGAAAAAGGAAAGGTTCAAGATAAGTTTGAGCAAAAAAAAAATGACAAAATTACCAAAAAAATATTTGGTTAGGCAAGCAATTTGCACCTGTGGGCGAAGAAATGAAAGTTTCATGACAACTGGCACTGTCAACCAAGATATGTTTGTAAAGAAATGCATGCAAAACGCTTATTGCCTTTCTTAAAGAGACATAGTTGTTCTGTGCTGTTTGGCCTGACCTCAGTTCTTGCCACAACGGAAAAATGGCTCAGGAATGGTATACTGCCAATAGTTTGCAAATCGGACCCAAGGAGAAAACCCCTTCAAACTCGTCCAAACTCTCAAGAGAACTCTAAAAACAGTTGAAAGTGAAAAACAGTTCAAGGCAAATTGGCGGTCAGTATCAAATAAGATGGATATTACAGCGGTACAAAACTTGATGGCAGGTGTGAATTGTAATGCCGGAAAGTTTGCATTTGGAAAGCCGGAAGCCTAATCAAATAATTTTCCGATGTTTTGTAGACGATGAACTTCAAAAAGAAATAAAGATTGATCATTTATATAATAAGCTAATCCATTTGCACCTACTCAAATTTGATTTTGACGTAGGACTACGTCTTTCATTTCTATACTGGGGCGCCGTTCTAAAATTTCTGAAATCGACCGCGTTACGGGTCGTTTTGGATATTTTGAGCGATAATAACTAAGTCATTGCATAAACGATTTTCATATCGTTTGCACCAATCGATTGGAAATAATTCTACGTATCAGTTTTAGTAATCAAGTTAATTGATTTTTAACATTAACTTATTAAAAATAACGTAAATGTAAGGTGATGTCTTATAATTTCGATTCGCAGAATAAATTAACGAAATTTCCTAGCACAGTTTTCAAATCTATCAAGAGACGTCTCCCATCGTCTTCTTCTTATTATTCTTTGTTCTCGAGAGGTAGATTCTGTTTCACGCTAGTGTTTGGCGAAACATCTGATTCCCCTCCCCTTTTAATGAATTTGATTCACATTGCTTTAGTTGATACCCCCTTTTGTTCATGCAATGGTACCCGATGCCATGATAAAAGACACATTTCCGAACAAATGCCTCATTCGTTCGGCAGCATTGGAGCTGCGCGGATCTCCCGGTGCTGGGCAGCACCCAGCAGCATCGCTCGGTACCCAGCAATGCCCAGCATTGGTAGAAGTAATGCCCACCTGGTCGTGGCAGCAGTGCCCAGCCTGTCGTGACTTTTTTTTTAATGAATCATTTATTTGTACAGGCTCATCGAATCAACTTTACGGAGCCAAATAATCATGTTTTTTATACATCATTTATCTTAAAACTAAAGTTAGGGGGATAGAGCCGATTACTCGCGGCCGTCTCAAGGTTAATAGGAATTACAAATTACGGATGGGAAAGAGGGTGGAAATTTAAAGTATGGTTCACATAACACATTAAATTCTAAATTATTGAAACACTTATAGCTCATGGTTTTCTTTTGACTTGAACATTTTTTGAAAAAGAAAAAAAACATACACAGAAAAAAAACTTAAACTAAACATACAGGTTAAACTAACAACAATCTAATGCTAATGTTAGTCAAAAACACATAAATGAGTTTCATGTACTCCCAAACACGTACAGACAAGATATCTCGAATTGGCACATTGGGTTGTCTACCTCGAGCCCGAAGGGAATCATAGAGCCCCGATCTGACTCCACGATGTTCAGCACAAGACCAAATAACGTGATCTGCGTCCTGATAGCCTTGTCCACACTCACAGAGATTGCTGTCGCTCAGCCCAACGTGTATAAATGAGCGTTCAAAGAATAATGATTGGACATGAGGCGAGATACGACACGAATGACGTCTCGACCCACATCCATCCCCTTAAACCAAGTGGTCGTGACTTAAAAAGCAGATGACGATGACAGTACATACAGTGGATTCCTGTCATATATTCAGGCCATACATACAAATTTCGATCGCGTTCCCCCGACAATTGATGAAACCCGCCCTTTTCAGGGCGAACAAAACAATTTGCCAAATTAAAGAGTTTGTTTTATTAATATCTTATGAGCTAATCGAGTAATGAAAGTAGCATTACAACGCACCGACTCAACATGGCGTTACTTGAAAAGCCCGGATAAAATGGCCGATCTGCGTCTATTTATATGTAAATCCTGATTTTCTCTGTTCTGACAATTTCTTAGGGTGGTTTCCTACCAATTATTCAGGCCATCCTGCTACTTGAGAAGACCGAGAAGCAAATTTGATCGCGTACCATGTTCCCCTGACAATTAATACAACCCGTTCTTTTCAGGGCGACCAAAACAATATGCAAAATCTGACATTTTCACTACATGGCGTTACTTCAACATGGTTCTAACATTCAGGCCATCTTGCTACTTGAGAAGACCGAGAAGCTACATTTCGAACGTGTACCATGTTGCCCGCGACATAATTAAATAAAAACCCGTCCTTTTCAGGGCGAACAAAACAATGTTACCAATTAAAGAGTTTGTTAAAATATTATTTTATCATAAGATAATCGACATTTTCATTACAACGCATGGTTGTAATGTTACTTCGCGTTACTTCAAGAGCGGATAAAGTGACCGAAGCTGATGCTGCTTATCTATATGTAAATCCCGATTTTCTCTGCTCTGACAATTTCACAGGGTGATTACCCGCCAATCATTCAGGCCATCCTGCTACTTGAGAAGACCGAGAAGCCAATTTGATTCCTTTGTCCCCTGATAATTAATACAACCTGTTCTTTCTGGGCGACCAAAACAATTTTCCCACTAAAAGAGTTTGTTAAATTAATATTTTATCTTGATCGAATCGACATTTTCACTACATGGCGTTACATCAACACGACATTACTTCCAAGAGGCCGGAGAAAATTCAGTCCATCTTGCTACTCGAGAAGCTCCCCCCTCTCCCGACAATTAATAAAAGGGTCCTTTTCAACACAATTTTCCCAACTAAAGATTTTATTTAATTTATTGTAGAGAAGAAACAGAATATAGAAGAAATAAATTAAATTTTCATGATATTCTAGCTATGCGTAAAGACATTTGAAAGATAATATCTTTACTGATTTGAACTCTTCTAATAATAATTTTCATTATTTTTAAAATAATAACAATAATTCTTATTATTATTTGAATATTTAACAAAATTATATACATATTAATTATCATATATACATATAAATTGTTTTCATATTCATTTCGATATGAATCACCAGTAGAAGAAATGAGCGGGAAATGAAGAATATCACACTCGCACCAAAATACCACATCAGCGTATTAACCAATCAGCAAACAGCAGAGCGGACAACGGGATCAGCGAGTAGCTGGGAGCTTATAAAAGACCCATTTTTGAACTAATGCCTCATTAGCGAGGTTGTGAACAACATCCATCTAAGTCCCAATGACTTCTCGGAAGAGTTAGAGATCTCAGCTGACGAGTTGTTGACCTATATAAAAGCGTCTAAGAACATGAAGGCCCCAGGTTTCGATAACATCTTGAACTTGGAGCTCAAGCAATTGAGCCCCCAGTTCTATAACCATCTGGCGATGGTTTTCAACTCAATGCCTGCGACTTAGCTTACTTCCCCTCGTGTTGGAAGTCAGCTAAAGTCATACCCATCCGGAAACCTGGGAAAGATCCTTCGTGTTCCAAAAGCTATAGACCAATCAGCCTTCTCTCAGGAGTATCCAAGCTGTTTGAAAAAGCTGATCCACCGTCGGCTTCTTTCATCCGCCGACGAGCTTAACATCATGCTTGACGAACAATTTGGCATCCGTCATAGTCGCTCAACAATCCATCAACTTAATCGAGTCATGAACATCCTCAGGCGGAACAAGTCTGTTTCGAAAACATCCGCTATGGCCCTTCTCGATATCGAGAAGGCCTTCGATAATGTGTGGCATGATGGCTTGGTGTACAAGCTCAAGCGATACAATCTTCCAATCTTCCTGGTGAAGATTATTAAAAATTATCTCTCTGACAGGACATTCCGTGTTTCGTTGCATGGTGCAGTTTCCGGTAGTCAGGAGATCTCCGCCGGTGTTCCGCAGGGAAGTATATTAGGTCCACTTCTGTTCAAAATATTCACCTCGGATATACCCCCGCTCCCTGAAAATGGATCTCTGTCGTTGTTCGCCGATGATACCGCAGTCGTCCACAATGGTAGGGTAATAAGAGCGCTTGCCGCGAAACTGCAGCGAAGCCTGAATGTTCTGTCAGAATACTTCACTGAATGGAAGATTTGTATCAACGCAGCGAAATCCCAGGTCATCCTGTTTCCACATACTAATTCTCCCAGACTTGTGCCGCCTGAGAATTGTAAAATAAGCCTGAACAACACAACGGTGGAATGGACTAAATCAGCTGTCTATCTTGGTGTCACTCTAGACAGCAAGCTTATTTTCAGGGATCAGGTTGACAAAACTGTCACAAAATGTAATACTCTGTTGAAACTACTGTACCCATTGATCAACAGAAGGTCTACATTATCCCTTAAAAATAAGCTTGCTGTCTACAAGCAAATTATACTTCCGGTCATCGAGTATGCAATGCCAATCTGGGAAAGTTGTGCAAAAACACATCTCCTGAAACTTCAGAGAGTACAAAACAAGTTCCTCAGGATGATAATGAACACTCCTCCGAGGACAAGAACATCTGAGGTCCACCGTCTGGCCGAGATAAAAATGCTCAACGATCGCTTTAGTGAGTCTATCAATCGGTACAGGGCACGCTGCCTAACATCGGATCACCAGATCATTCGGAATCTGGTTCCCCACCCCTAGGATTTTCAAATTGTAGTTTTAGTTGTAGATTAGGTAGGTTATCAAATTTTAAAACTAACAATGCCCCAAGAGCCGAACTGAAAATTTCATTAATTTCATTATTCATTAACAAAGCTGAAGAGCCCATTGGGCTGAAACACTTAATCTGTAAAATTAGTTTATACGACAAAAAAACTGACAAAAAAGCATATTTTACTACTAACTAATGCCTCATTCTTTCGGCAGCATTGGAGCTGCGCGGATCTCCCGGTGGGAGAAGTTGGTGGTGGCAATATCCCGCTAGGCAGCACCCGGCTAGGCAGTACCCAGCTGTGGCAGCAGCAGCTCTGGTTACCCAGCAGTGCCCAGCTGGTCGTGGCAGCACCCAGCTTTGGCAGCAGCAGCTCTCGGTACCCAGCAGTTAGTGTATGTTGGATTTTCACGTGTTCAGTCAATCCAGGGGCTGTATTTAACAAACCCAACCAATGCCTTTAAGTTCCATCATGCTAAAGGTAGCAATTCACCTAAGATGGTAGACCTCAGGAACGAGCTGCAGTGTCTAGAAAACCATCGATTACAAACACTTGGGGATAAACCATCCCAAGTTTTGGAAAGCAAGGGTTCTGCCACCTCGTTGATGAGCATCAATGTTCAAAGTTTGAACGCTCACGTGATGGATATCGCCTCAGATCGGATTTTGACAAGCGTGGAATTCCTCGCACTGGAGTGAGACTTGGCTAGACAATGACTCCTTAGTCAATATTGAAGGCTACCACTACATCGTTCAGTTCAAACGCTGCAACTTGAGAGCAGGTGGTGTAGCAATATATCAGCAGGACAAGGCTACCACTATGGCTGCTACCCACAAGATCCAACAGCTCAGTGAACATCATGGCGAGATGTTCAGCGTTGTCGATAACGTTGGGGACATTTGTGCAGCTAATATATCAGTAATGGACACTGAAGTTCTGCTGGTTGTGGTGTACATTTCACCAGGAACAACTACCAAGAATTTAAAATTGTTCTTGATTCGCAAGTTGTTCAGGTATGCTGCGCAAGATACGCCAGTTGTGTTGACCGGAGACTTTAACATTGACGTTTCCAAACATGAAAACATAGATTTTCTAGATTTTATGCAAAAACATTTAAAATTTACTTTAGCAAACCTTCGGAATGAAGCAACCGCACTTGGTGGTTCTTGTATAGATTTAACGTTTGTTAAAAATATCGGCGTAGAGTGCAGACGTTATTGTTCATATTGTTCGTATCCTACACCTATGTTGTCTATACTCGCATTCGAAGCACCCGAACCATTAAATCAACAGGTAGCAGATATTGTGGAACATGAACTGGAATGACAACATCGACCCATTCGACAACCAACCATTACCTAGCACTGGACCATTGTCTGTACTACTCGGACCATAAACCACTTGAGGAGTTCTAAAGAGTTGAATTCAACATTTTCATACACAGTATTAACGCTCCTAAAACATCTAAAGACTAATATTATATGCTTTTCTTCCATGGAACAGAACCAACAACAACGACCACCCATTCGACTGTCTACCAAATCATCATCTGGTACTCGACAATTACCGGTACTCGACAAGCTACTCGGATCACTTCAGGAACAGTGAATAACTGAATACCAAACGGCCCTTTTTAGGGCCACTTCAAAAGTTATAAAGAGTTGACTATATTAATTTTCGTGGAAAACTAATACTAATTATAGATGGTTTGAAGAGTCTTTAGACTGAACAAAATAAAGTAGATATTTATTAATTCTATTACAATTTCTCCACATCAACAAGCAGTCCTACGTCGACTTTGCAGATATGTCACTGACATATCTCACCTTTTCGTTTTTTTTTTACCGTTTCACCCTTTCAAAACCGTTTCAAAAGCAAACGAATTCCTTGTTGTTTTTCCCTGATTTGGCGTTTTGCCATTATGGTATAGTGACTCAGGAAACAACGTCAGCATTGTACCAATGGACTGTAACCTTCTGAACACCCCAGAACTTCGTCCAATTGAAAGATATTGGGCCATTGTGAAGCGAAACCTTGGGAAAACGAAAAGAGAGGCAAATAATCAGAAAGCTGGCTAAAAAGTGGGAAAATGCTTCCAGGAAGGTGACTGAGGGTACTTCAAGAAGATGGTTTCAAACGGATATAGCAAGTCCGACTAATAAAATTTTGATGTAAATGAGTAATAAATCAATCCTCTGTAACGAGGATTTTTTCGGATTTAAAAATATATGCCAATAATTTTATTCTGCAAGTTTTTATTTGGCTTGATTTTGTTGTGCGCATACCTTAATTGGAATCAAGCACAGAAAACCCATCGCCAAAAATCAATATGGTTCAACGAGTAGATCTTAAGGATTTATATCAAATGTCCAAAAATCCGGATACAAGCTGTTTCAAACTTTTGCAATGTTCCTGCAGTGCTACGACTTTGAAGTTACGTGATAAAATCTAGGTGTAGGGCAAGATGGGTTTGCGGTTCATTTAACCTTGAAATTCTTAAATTAAAAATGCTTCACATAAATATGTCAATCCTAGCTGCTATGTTTAAACAATGTTCGAACACTGTATGATTGAAGCACCCTAGTGAATACTCATTAAAGTTTACGCCAATAATCTTAGATTCATGACTTATGCAACGGTGAGTGCTCCCAATGAATTAAAAACTCTACAGCCAGTTCCCTTATCTCCGTTATTGAAAAAACTGCTATACAAACATGGAATATTTAAATAAAAATACCGAAATGTTTGGATTCCATTATTTCATGTTTTGCAAATCCAACAAACATTTCGATGGCAATTTTTAAACACGTTCAACTAGAGTAGGTCGATGTGCAATTCGGCGGTATTTAACATTTGCTTATTTTTCTACGCTTTTTTGTTATCCGAGATTGAAATGCAATATCGAGTGATATGGATGAGAGAGATTTGTTGGGAAAACATTTCGCGTGCATTATGGGATCAAATTTGAAAGGTTTTTTCATCGCACCTGGCATCAAGATTTATTTATATCGATTTTATAAAGTAAACCAAAGCCTCAATAATCAATGCCGATCCGTCAACAGAAAAAAAAGTCAAAAACTATCGATGTAAACAGTGTACTGTTGACACTATTTACGGTTTGATAATGCAGAACTTAAAAGCCATAAAGGTGGTGGTATTCGCCGCTTTTTTGTAGAGTTTCTACGCATGAGTGTTTGCTCTTCAGGTAAGGTTGCGCCTGTTTGCAGCTCAGCGAATTGCATGTTGAATTTGTTGTTTTAATTTCCAGTGACAAGCAAAAGCAGCCAGTATGTGTGCTTGTACACATTAAAAGCTTAGGAGCATATTTTAATTATTTTATCATCTGCAGGTACACCCAGAGGACACGGCAAACCTACCATATCATCTCGTTCCTCAACGACGCCGAGGCACTGCCAGTCTGAACCCGCTCAAGCATTCTGGAGGGGACGACCAACGACGACGACGACGACTATTGCATATGACGAGCTTCATTATAAGCCTTCAGGATGAAAAGAAAACGCTTTTATGTGCTCCTATGTGTATACATAAATGTACACAAACCAGAACGGAACTTGGATGAATAACTTGTTCCTTCTACTGCTACAGCTCTGAGAACTGAGATAGGATTTCATGTGAGGAGTGGCAGGCAGGTTGGGTCATTTTTTTAAAAACAGGACGAGGAGTGTTTGTGTGTGACTTACATGAAATCATAATGCTTGCCACTTTACTTCCGGAAACTTGCCCCTGTCATCATCATTACTGGTGCTGTATTCCGCGATCAGGACGCCCTGTGCTACTGCCGTCTGTTAACAGAGGTGGCGAGTTGAATATTCCGGAACAGGTCTAGAAATGAATCATTTTCCGAGCTGTATTCAGAAACAGCCAAAATTATGTACCGTTTACTCTTCATCCCAAATCTGGGAAAGCTCCCACATCGGCTCGAAAGGCAGCCTTTTCCTACCAGGATCACTGTCATTCTAGGCTGCACCTTTTCACTTAATGTGAGTCCTTTTCGTCAACTGGTCTTGATTGTGTTTGGCCTTCGGTAGGAGAACGAGAAAGTTAGGTAGCCACGAAGCCTAAAAAGTTCCCAAAGGCACACATACACCCATATCCACAATGGCAACAAGAAGGGCGTCTGTGCTTTCCAAGGGAGATGATATTAGGGGTATGACGGAAACGACTTGCGATGGCAAAAAATGAATGAATTCTATGGGGCACACTTGCTCGCAAGTCACTTGCCGCACGGCGATGTTCGCGGCAGGTATGAAAATTCGCCGTCGAGCAGACGAGAAGCGCATAGTGAAAATGTCACATACTTTATGCAAATATTTTTTTGCGCCTGATGTGAGTAAACACATCTTCTGCACAATCTCGTTAGGAGCAGCATAAGCCGCGAGCTATTCAGTGGCGTGGCTTTGGGTTTGCGCCCGTGCCGTTCCGCGAGGAGGACAGGTGGTCCTGTAATGGACACAACGTTTCATTATGAATGTAAAGTGCCTTTGTCAGCAGCAGCAGGGTGAAGTTCCGTGACGATGATGATGGTGATGGCACTAAAATGTTGCTGCCAAATTAAAAGAATAACATGCATTAATGCACGTTGGCGGTTGGGCGAACTTTGGGTCTCATGAATGCTAAAAGAGGATACGTGGTGCGAGGAAAAATATAAAGTTAAGTTTACTGTATGGGTCTCTTGATGCGGGCTTCTTATTTGACTATCTCTGGATAGAAGGGGTATAGAAGTATAAAAAGGAATCTGCGTTTTATAATGCATCCTTTCTTTTATCGTAAGAAGTTTTTTAAATCCGATGAACCGATGCGCAACTATCACTCACATAACACATTCTTGTATTGAAAAAGGTTCTCAACTGATAAAGAGATTATTATTCAGATTGCCAAATGCACATACAAAGGATGACGTTTGTGCCAGTCGCTCTCGTTGCTTTGAATGTTTCGTTATTCAAAAATTCAGTTTTTTTTCCTTCGGATATAATACCACCGCAGTGGGAATCAAGTTTTTATTTTCAGACGAAAAAACGTGCAGTTAAACCAGTTAAACCATTTTGCATCGAAACTCTGTCCAGCTTAGTGTTTGCGTTCATCCGTTTATCTGCCAACTACTACCAACAATCGTATCATCATCGTAGAGCTCCATTTCTAGGCGGTACACGCGACCACAAACATTGTGCACCCGGCAGCAGTAGATCAGTAATACATAACTGCCGTAATGCGATGGTATCTCCTCCTCTCTCTGAGTGGGTTCGATCCAGCCTTACAATCTGAAAGTCGGGGATATTGAGATTCAGATCAGAATTGAGAATATTGATGGTTTCTTCAGGGCTCATGTTGGCTCATGAAGTTGAGCAGCACGCTGGTGACAGCTTCGATTTGTTGTTCCTTGGAACGGTTGCGACTTAGCCCTTTGTACATTGCTTGTACGAACTCCATCTTCTGGTCCGGGGAGAAGGGTGAGTCATCATCTTACGCATAGGCTGAGGTAGAGCTTGAGTCTGGGATTCTCCAGGTTGGGGGAGGCACGTCGTGCACTGTAGCGGTTGTTGCGAATCGTTGTTAAACGGAAAATGCTGGCTGGCGGATTTCCTGCCGATGGTTAAACTTGAGAGGTAGCAGATTCGATACGCTTTACCAGTGCGGTAGGAAGTTTTCAACCGTATTCGGAGAAAGTAGATGGCAATTTCGCTCATTCAGGTGACCGCCTTCCTTATAATTTCAATGAATTCCGCACGCTTGGGGCAGGCACGGATTTGGGCATATTCGGGCCCGGCTGTCTCCTCCATTTCCTCGCATCTCTCTTTGTACCATGCGTACCTGCACACTTTCCACAGCGCGGTTTCATGCTGCAGTTTCTTATCCCATGACCGAAGGAAATGCAGTTTGCGCATTGCATGACGTCATGCTTCTTGGGACGGTACGGCTCCCATTAATCATTTATGTTGAAGAGAGCTCGCACTTTTCGGAGGTCATTCATGTTGACCGAACTCTTCTCCAGGTGTGGCAGGTAGAGCCGATCCCGATGGTTTCCTGTTTCGGCCCGCTTCATGGAGAACACTTTAATCAGCTTGAGGTCGCTTCAGTTCCTCGATTGTATCCTCCGGCAGGTAATCCGGTAGTCCGGGAATAACCACCTTCGGTGGCTCACCTCCGGAGGTGCCGTGAGTGTAATATTCGAGTTGCATCAACTCCAAGAACCGTCTCTTAGTCTTGAAATCTGCTTCAGTGGAGCAGACGATCTTGGTACCCTTCTTACTTACCTTACCAATCAGACTAAGGCCGGCGTGGCCTTTGCTGTACATAGAAGTTGGCTCCATTCTATTCGGTCCATGGCTGTCACTCGCCAGCCTCGCTGTCTGCGGAGGGTCCGCAGGTCGCCTTCTACTTGATCGATCCACCTTGCTCGTTGCGCGCCTCTTCTTCTTGTACCTGTCGGTTCGTTTTCGAGAACCATTTTCACATGGCTGTTGTCCGACATTCTTACGACATGCCCAGCCCATCGTAGTTGACCAATTTTTGCGATGTGTACGATGGGAGGTTCTCCCAGCAACTGGTGCAATTAGTTGTTCATTCGCCTCCTCCACGTTCCGTCTTCCATCTGCACTCCACCGTAGATGGTACGCAGCACCTTCCGTTCAAAGACTCCAAGGGCGCGTTGGTCCTCCACTAGCAATGTCCATGCTTCGTGGTTGGTAAATGACTGGACAATGGGTACCATTGGTACTTCGCGTACCTGCAGGAATAAAATAGATCCTACTGCGATCCTTAGCCTCATGTCCAGTCACTCCTATCCCTCCCCGTGGTGCCGACTGGGGTATGAGTTACCATAGGAAAGATCGGGTAACCAACCCCGGTGGGACCTTGGTCATATGCTGACAGGGAAGGGGGGCTGCCCTCTTCAAAGGGTGCAGTCTATCTGAGCGTCTGTTCTCCATGTTAGGGGCGGCTCAAAACAGCGTATGTTATCCATGTTAGGATCGGCTGATCATCGTCCTTGTGCCAGCGTGGGACTTTAAACAGTGCTGTGCACGATGGTCCCCCGGTGAGACAGGGGGTTGGGGAAGGCCCAACAAGCCGCCCTTAAAAAATCAATGTTACAAATAATACAGAAGTTAATACGGACCGGAACAATCGGCAAAGAACTAGGCGACGAATTAAGGACTACGATTGGAAACTCGGAACATGGAACTGCAAATCGCTCTGCTTCCCTGGCTGCGATAGGATAATATATGACGAACTTCTACCACGTAACTTCGAAGTCGTAGCACTGCAGGAGATTGGCTGGACAGGACAGAAGGTATGGAAAAGCGGGCATCGAGCGGCTACTTTCTACCAGAGCTGTGGTACCACAAACGAGCTGGGCACCGGCTTTGTAGTGCTGGGCAAAATGCGTCAACGTGGATTGGATGGTTTCCGATTAACGCTAGAATGTGCAAGCTGAGGATCAAGGGTCGATTCTTCAACTACAGCATCATCAACGTACACTGTCCACACGACGGGAGACCCGATGACGAAAAAGAAGCGTTCTACGCGCAGCTAGAGCAAGTGTATGATGGCTGCCCGCAGCGGGACGTAAAAATCGTCATTGGTAATTCGATTTTCCGGACATTTTCACGTAAGTACAGTGCAAGTGAAAGCAATATTACTACCCAAGTAGCCACAAGCATTATATTATTGCACTTATTCAACCCAAAATTAACATCGGTGATGCGGAATCGCATCACTTCAACAGTTGTCAAGTAATGAAGCGTTAGATTAGCTTAAGAATGTAGTGATGCATTACCAATGCAATAATGCTACCTTAGCAATGTTTATGGCATTACAAAAGACATAGCATTAGTTCGATCTTAGTGGGGCCCTTTTCAGCTTTAATACAACTTCAATAACGCACTAGACGTTATACATATGCTCTATATATGCATGCTGTTTCAGCCCCGTGGTTTCTTGGGTAGCGCCGATCTTCAAAACAGCATGATATAAATGAGATTATTAAATTATAAGGGGAAATCGGGTAAAATGGACAATTTACTGAAATCAACCCTAAACAAAACCACCACCATTTAATTCTACGGACATTTTTACGAAGGTACAGTGCAAGTGAGAGTAATATTACTGGCGCCAGTCTTCCGAACCACATGGTATATGAGTTTATGCATGTGTGAGGGAAAATCGGGTAAAATGGACCACTTCCTGGCATCCGATCAAAGTAAACTTTGATCCCTACAGTTCTGTGTGTGTGTGTATGTACAATCCAACGCCCCCCTCCGGCAGTGATTTTATGGAAGAAAAATGTTTGCAGTTAAACGAATTGTTGTCGACTCGACAAATACTTTTAGACAGGAAGGTGATAGCTCTGTTGGTTTTCAATTACTCATTTTAGAATGTCTGGTTACTCACGTCCATTTTGAGGTCACTTTCACTCACAATAAGCCCCGCATAAACACAGTACAAACATCAAATGCATATAGGTACCGTGCATACACTTCCATCATCAAATCTTATTGTTTTGTGGATGGCACGTATTTGGCAGTATCGTTCAAATTCAGAAATATCTCACCGGATAATGCTGCTGATGTTCAGTCTTCATTGAGACGGCTTTCCTGTGATGCTAAAGGATGCATGTATGTATCTACTAAAGTAGCACTCCGCTATTCGGCAAATATTCTCACATCATCCTCTTCGAATGGAACAGCCTGAACACAATTAGTACTTCGCGCATGAATGCAATACAATGAAAATTGCAGGTAAAAAACACTTCCGAAAAGAAATCATTGTGCAACGAAAGCAAAAACACTTCACAGGTCTCCATATGTACACCACGTGGTTAATGCATCTGAAATTATATGCCAGTCACCCTCACACGCATGCGCGTTTACTTCGTTCTTTGCTTCTGACCTAGGACAGGACCTGCCAGCTCAGAGAGAGAAGACCTCTTATAAATTTATGATTGCTATGATACGGAGGTCGCTCCAATGTTGCCAGATATGTTTGCACAGTAATCCCATTGAAAATACAGTAATTAAAAAAAATTCTTTTGTCGTTCGGGAAATAAAGCTGCATCAAACTAAACGTTAATTGATAAGGTTTTATTGAATTTCATTGATGCTTACGCTGCAAATTCTGCTGTGGGGAGAAAGCTTGAGCAAGAGGATGTCTTCCTCGCCTGCGTTCCCAATGCAGGCCTTCACCCACTCTCGGCGAACGATCTCTCGGGAACCGATGGAAATGGAGACCCGGATGTGACACGTCACTGCGACCACAATTTATCGCTTTGCACTTCATTTCGAACAGATTTAAAATAAATCACTGCAAAAGTGTACTTTAATTTCCGCATTTGTTCTAGTTGTCACAAACAAAAAAGGTGAAAAAGCAGTGACTACTAGCAACACCGCTAAACCAACAGCAAACTGCCTGCTTGTAACATAACTCGACGGAGGCGGTAGAGGCGGTTGTCAAAGCGACCAATAAAAAACGGTCTTTTTTGACAGGTAAATGGTCTTGCTTTTGCACTAACAGCTAGCAGGTCCTGTCCTAGCTTCTGACCATCAAATGGCCGTTTTCTACGTGGCATTGGTTTACTTTTTTTCTCTCCACACATTGCCAACAATCAAAGTCCTTCGCTATGAGGCGACTTTATATCGACTTCTAAACTGCTTATTATCATCAAGTCACTCGCGAAAAGCGGAAAAATACTCTAGTTTAATCATTAATGTCCGCGGGGGGCGAAAAATTAAAAAAAAAACGGGTTAAAACTACCGACCATCACAAATTTTTGGAAGGAATCGATTATATTCACAACATCTTATACAAAACACGTGGAGATTGTATGATTTCACTGTTCGTTTGGATTGAATTACGAATATATTTTTGATTTAGTTTTTCGTGAAATAGACGTAGCAAAAACAAAACACGTCAGCTTCCAAGCACGGCTTGCTGCAATCATCAAATTTGATCCCTACAGTTCTTCAGCTTTTTTTGCAAATTTACAGTGCATGTGGGTTTAATAAAGTAGCACCAAATTTAGTTTTCGGGTAATAATTCTAGTTTGCATCCAAAAGAAGGGGAGAAATGGACAAAATGGGACACTAACTGTAGTCAAGCCTAAATGAAACCAACACTATTGGATTTCCCGCATTTTTTCCCATCAGATAAGCAATTTTTCACGACTCCTACCCGGCGCCGTCTAAATTAATGGGATTTTGGATCCATTTTTGCCCACTGTGCAATGTGGCGATCAATCATTATGTTCGTGTGTAGATTATACAATATTCAGCAGAGTGATGAAACATCATCTTGAGCCGATTGCCACGGACGTGCTTTCTTACCAGCAGAAGTGCAGCAATGGAGATCGTTCAATGCTTTAACGATTCCTCGCTAGTATTGGAAGAATCGTTAGCGCATGTGATCTGACTTACGCTTTCGATAGAATCACCCATAGTTATCTGCTATTAACTCTCGGTAGGATGGGACTCAACGATCGTTTTGTGAGTCTTATGACTGATTTAAAACTGTACTTTAAATCCCAAAAAGCAGTCAACTGCTGTAGTGGTGAAAGTTTCTGGATTAATAGATTTGACCGGCAAATAGAGCCCTATGCTGCTCTTCGTGTAAAGAGCCATATTCTGCACAAATAGTAAATATGCTGCTCTTCGTGTTATATCTTCAGCCTCTCTTGGACGTTCTGGCGAAGATTTGTTATGGTCCAAGAGAATGAGTAATAGCTTATTCAGACGATATTACAATCATAGTTCGGTGTTCATAAAAAATTGTGTTCATCGATTGTTTTCATCGATTTGGCAGAGCAGCTGGAGCAGAACATAATATGAGGAAAACTGAAGCAATGAATATTGGCACATCACAAAAAAGGATGGAGTAATCGCGAAAAAATGACATAAATAAAAGTTCCCGGCGTATAAGGAGTGTATCGAAAATAAGCTATCCACAAACTTTCTTTCAAATTATGTTGAAAACCGATATTTTATTCATACAAAAATTGATCCTTTATTGTTCGAGGTTAAACTTGAACATAATGAAGACCGGATGAAATTTAAGTTATTCCTTCACGAATTTTCGAACTTTGGATCGAATGCTCTTCATCAAGTTCCGGACAAGTGTTGCATCGCATTTTTTGGACGCTTGAGCCCAAATTTTTTTGAACTCCTGCATGTTCCCAGCTTCCTTACCAGTCTTCTTGAAGACCCTCTTCACGATTGCCGAGTAACGTTCGATGGGTCGAAGCAGAGGGCAATTTGGTGGATTGATATTTTTCTCAACGAAATCTATACCCTTTTCCGCAAGCCAATTGAGAGTGGGTTTGGCATAGTGAGCCGACGATAAATCCGGCTAAAACAGTGGAGGTGTACTATGCTTCTTATATAAAGGCAACGATCTCTTCTGGAGGCACTCAGATCTATAGATTTCCGCATTTATAGTTCCGGTAGAGTACAAAATGGTTGACTTCAAACCACAGGAACATATTGCTTGCCATACCAGTACCTTTCGACCGAATTTCTCCACTTGAATCGACCTGTCCGCATCGCTCACATCCTCCCTAACGACGGCAGTAAAGTATTGTGGGCCTGGAAGGGTTTTTGAGTCCTCCTTTACATAGGTCTCATCGTCGATCAAAACGGATGCATTCGGACGCTGCAAAAGACGCGAATACAATTTCCGGGCCCTTGTTGCTGCTCGCTTCTTCTGTTCTTCACTTGGTTTCGAGTTTTTCTGCTTCTTGTAGGTCTTCAGGTGGTTTCGCCTCTTGATACGCTGGATCATTCCGACACTCGTTCCTGCTTTTTTGGCCAAATCACGTATTGACATTGATTTGTTCTTCATGATTAGAGATACCAGTTTCTGCTCCAGTTTCGGGTTGGAAGAACCGGGTTTTCTGCCTCTTCCTGGTAGCTCATCCAAAGAATAGTGTTCCCCAAACTTATTATTGATGGTTTTAACACTCGCATGATGAATTCCAAACCGCTTCGCCAATTTTCGCATAGTAATACCCTTCTCACTTAGCCATGTGTCCAGAACCTTAATTTTCACTTCCTTTTCAATACGCGACATTTTGAAAACGCGGAATTTGAACCGCACATACAAGTAAACAAAAGAAATCTGACAGTCAAACGCACAGCATGCAGTGTTCAGAGCATAAAAAACCATCACAAATACATGCGTACAACGCAAATGTATGTGGATAGCTTATATTCGATACACTCCTTATAAACTTTGAAAATTTGCACTTTGTTAAAATAAATTGTGATAGAAGATTTACAGTTTAGGTTCTTAAAATATTTATTTGATATATAATGTACAATTTAAAAGTTGCTGAAGAACTTAGAGGTGATGAATCACTTACTAGTTGCATGATGATGTGTATGAAAAACTGTGAATAAACATTTTTTTAAAAAGCTAATATATTTAAAAACCAGATTACTTGTTAAACAAATAAAATAAAACTCATGTTATAAAACAAAACCTGGAGAGTGGTTTCGATTCCCGGTCTGGTCTAGGAATTTTTCGTTAACGAAAATTTCTCGACTCTCTGGGCATAGGGCATTATTGTACTTGCCACACAATCATACTAATACAGAAATGGCACCTGGCATTGTGAGCTCTTAATTAATAACTGTGAAAGTGTACTTAGAGCACTAAGTTGAGAGCAAGCAATAAGCGAATTGTAAAAGCAATAAGTTTGAAATGCTCAGAGAAGAAGATAAAACAAAGCTTCGCATGTTTTAGCAGTGGATTATCAGAAGAAGAAATGATTGGTTAAAAATTTTTTTTAAGAAATTATTAATCCGTGAAAGAACATCAAAAGCTTGGTTTAAACAATTTTAAAATAATCAGTTGACATCTCTGCATCATTCTTTCACCAAAGCTTTCACTCTTACTGGCTTTTTCAGGCCTTCCAATCGTTCATAAATTATTTTCGAAGATTTGTCATGTTGATCGTATTCACTGAATGTTTTCCTTTAGAAATTATCACCAAATATTTAAAACAATGTTTCACACATTGGTCGGAACATCGTAGGCATATGATTCTTAAACAATGACAATTTTGATTTTAAGGACAGGGGAATCCCTTACATTAATTTTGGAAGGATAAGAGCTTCATGAGGAAGAATATGTTTCTTGTTCACAAAAGGTTGTGTAGTATTGTAAGGTTTATAATTTCGTTTACTGCCAAATCCGAACAAACAGAATTTTAAGATGCAAGATTTTACTTCTGCAAAGCGAAAAAAAGAATAAATGTGGAGCATTGTAAACAGTTCGAAAGATGCATATAATTTTCTGGGTTATTCAATGAATTTGTCACAAATATATTGGATGTGTCATGTAAATTTAAGCCAGATATAGCCTAAATCAGGTTTGATTTATAAAACATCGCAAATAATTTCGTTGCGTCACGCGTCACGCGTCGCGTTAAAATTTCAATTTGGTTTTTGTGTATGATCCACTTAAAATGATAACTTTGTCTCAATTTGCAATTCAGAGTCCATCCGATAGTATTATACATCTGTCATCATATACGAATAACTCAAACTATTCTGGTGCATTGTAACATTTCTGAAATAACTAATGAGAAAGCAAGTCAACCACTTTGGGTCATCTTACCCAGGTGTGAATTGTGAACTGTTCTCTTCTACCCCCAAAAACCCGAGCTTAGCTGCAATCGGTCGCCTATCTTATCATCTTCCATTCAACGAGCATACAAAGCATTCTTGTCTACAACAAAACAATCCATTCGAACCCCCACGAAAAAAAAACCGACAGACGCAATCAAACGGCAGCCAAAAAAAAAATACACCAAAAAGAATCACAAGACCTCGTCTCACACAACTCATCGTTCTTGGCGGTCGCTTTCCAGCCTATGGTGTTGTAGGCAGCACACGAGTAATGATAGCTTAGTGGTACAACGGAACGGATTCGTGAACGAAAACGCGATCGTTGATAAAGCAGTAGCCAGCAGCACCGAGCGACGACCACGCTGTATAAATATACCGCACTCACACGCCGGAGCAAGCTATTTAATCTACAGCAGCCGGTCAACAACTGGTACCGAGCGTGTGCGTAGCTCAAAAGGAACAGTTTTGGAAGTCATTCCATCGCAATCGGACGTATTATTGTACTGTTCTACTAAAAGGTTTTTTTTTTCGACGTTGATTTATCATTCATCATGGCAAACCCAAATCCGGAAATCAAGTACAGGCAGATCTTCATCAACAACGAATTTGTTGATGCTGTGAGTGGTAAAGTGTTTCCCACGATCAATCCGTCAACAGGTTCGAAGATAGTGGACATTGCTGAGGGAGATAAAGCCGATGTGGAACTGGCCGTGAAGGCAGCCAAGGCTGCATTCCAGAGGAGCTCCAAATGGCGACAGATGGATGCTTCGGCTCGCGGAAAATTGATCTACAAGCTGGCTGATCTGATGGAACGTGATATGCACCATTTGGCTAGTTTAGAATCGTTGGATAATGGCAAACCGTTCATCAACGCCGTTTACGATGTGTACGGGTCGATGAACTGCCTAAGGTACAATGCTGGCTGGGCAGATAAGGTTACCGGTGACACAGTGCCTTCGGACGGACCACATCTAACCTACACTCGGAAGGAACCGTTCGGTGTAGTGGGACAGATCATTCCATGGAACTACCCGATGCTGATGTTGGCTTGGAAGTGGGGACCGGCCCTGGCGGCTGGCTGCACGATTGTAATGAAACCGGCCGAGCAGACACCGCTCACCGCCCTGTACATGTGTTCGCTGGTTAAGGAAGCTGGTTTTCCTGCTGGTGTGATAAATGTCGTTCCCGGCTATGGGCCAACCGCTGGCCATGCCATCACCATGCACCCGGACATTCGTAAGGTGGCATTCACCGGATCGGTTGACGTTGGCAAAGTCGTGATGGCCGGTGCAGCGATCAATCTCAAGAAGGTCTCGCTCGAGCTGGGTGGCAAGAGCCCGCTGGTGATTTGCGACGATGTTGATGGTGAGTGATTTTTGACTTGGGTTAATAAGGGTATGGGAGGAGTGGGTTGTGGGAGAACGTTATCTTGCGTGCAATTCAGATATTCGGTTGAGTTTATTCAGTGCAAATGATGTTCGGTGTGTGTTAGGTGCAGTGCTGCAAATTGTCATGTCAACCCAATGCGATTTATTAGCTGATAACTCCTTCCAGAAGCTGATTTTCAAATGATCAAGTATGATGAAATTGTTGTGCTTATAAATTTTCATAAATTTGTCTCACAATGTATTGCTCTAACTATAAAACCTAGGGCGTGAGAGCGCAATATAGGTATATATAAATGATATTCATCATTGAATATCATTTGAATATAAAGGTGAATATAACACTTTCTATGTTCCAGTAGGGGCAATGCACTGTTATAAAAAGTTGTAGAATTAGTCAAGAGCTATAATTTCATCAAAAACCATATTCATAAATTCAGTTTCTGAAACAAGTTATCGGTCAATTTAGTTAAATGAACGAAATGAATATTTACAGCACTGGTTAGGTGTGTTGAAATTTTAATCTGCCTAATCACACGTAAATGGCAGCATCAAACCTGCACGGGTGATAATGATTCTAACTTTTTTGATGATTCATGGCACTAAAACGAAGCTTGATAAGATAATAAACGCATAACTTCAAAGAAAAATCATGTCTGGGATCGATTCCCAGTGTGATTTAGGAATTATTTTTCCTTAAAAGCAAGTTTCACTACTCACAGGACATAAAGTTCTATTGTCCTTGCCACACCATCAAACCTAAACATGAATTGTGCTGCCATCAAGTATTCTTAGTTAATAACAGTGGAAGGGCTTCGTGAATATTAGGTTGGTAGCAGGTGAAATTCAAATTTGTTATATGCAATAAACTTGACCCGCTCAAGAATCCTAGTTCTCATTTTAGAGCTTTGTAGAAATTAACAATATCAAGCGTGTTTTGTTTGATCTCATCAAAATATTGCGTGTTTTGAATGATAAAAGTTTCATTTTGTGAATTTACTAGCGTGAGTGAAAATCGTGGTATAGCTGTATTTGATGTTTCATTATCTTGGCTTGAAAGTTAGGAAGAGTCACGGAATGTATGATCTTAAAATCAACTATAATTACGATTGATGTTATCTTTGTTTCACGTAAATATTTTTAGATTTAAACATAAGTATGACTTAATTTTATGTCATATTTGATGTGTTATTAAAACCAAATCTGAAATCCAAATCCACTAAAAATCACGTTTCGAAGGAACATTTACAAACAGCTTCTAGTGTATATTTGGTTATCTCAAAACTTAGTCCGTAGAGCATTGAAAAATAGATTTGAAAGCCTCTAATTAAGCTGATCGTTGTCTTTGGTGTGATACCAACATAAGATCTTTTTTAAACGCAGTCGGTTTCACTAGTTACGACAGAATACAAGCTCTTCCCTAGCAAAGGAAAATAACAAGCTGATATCACATAAGTAACAAGTTCTGTTATCTCAGTTATCGTTTTGATTTCCGCTGTTATCGTATAACAAATTTTGTTATCATCATTGGCAAATTTTGTTATCATATGTTATCATTTTCAACACACTTTTTTTTATGAACGTTATAAGTTGAATTGTAAAACTCTAAATATTTCCAGCATATTTGAACAGAAATTTTTGCTAATAATCAAAATATTTTTTCAGTTATTAGCACGAGAATTTGATTTCAAATTGATAACATAATTTGATACTATTTCAATAATTTTGCTTACAAAACAGGATTTGTTATCAATTTGTTCGCAGTGATAACAAAATAAGTTATTATTATGATATTCAACGAGTATTTTTTTGTTATTCATTCTGTTATTTTGGCTGTTTATTCAGCCTGAATGATAACATATTTAATGATCAAAAAATGATAACTTGGTAAAACAACTTGTTATCAACCTGGTATAATCCTTTGCTCGGGTTATTTGTCATCTGCAGTGATAGACAGGATGTATGATGCATGATATGTGCTACCACCCATTGTAGAACGGAAACTAAGTCCGACAGCAATAGGCTCTTCTCTCTATTAGACTTGATCAAGCTTCAATAACCACTGAGTATCATAATCATGCCATTGTATGAAGGGCTAAAAACGGGTTGGATGGATCGATAGGCAACATCATTTATACGTTTCCACAGGGATATAAAGATTGAACAATTGGTCATACTGGGTGGGGAGAAGAGCCCACCCTCTATTCACAAACTGTTAGCAATGGGGAGTTGGCATTCCCACTCTCCCCATCCAGAGTGCTTCAATCGGGTGCCCTGATGGTCTCTCTCATTCCCATGAAATATCTTTATAATAGTGTATCTATTAATGTATATGAAAAATACTACATGCATTCGAATCTATTATATATGATCTACATTCGGTTAATCCTGAAATGCAAAAACTGTTGTAAATTGTCAATGTGTAGAGTTCTGTGGTTCCGCGCTTAAGTACGTTTTCGTACGTTTTCAGCGATAGCAACAATTCACCAAGATCTTGATTTGATGTATCCTGAAAAAGTTTGTTGATCGATTTGTTTTCTGCCTTGATAGAATATAGAAAAGTTAGGTTCGGGTCACGAAATCCAAAACATATCGAACTTCAATACTCGTAAATGTAATGCTCAGAAATTTATGGTGCAGTCTGGAAATAACATCAAAAAAAGAAAAAATGTTCAAACTCAACTTTTTCAAATAAACACGGCTACGCAGCGTAACACACGAAGTTCATTTGCTTCATTTGAAGACAGCTTCTAGTGTCGTTAAAATATTTTCTAACGAAAACAAACGACCGGGTTTTGCACTATTTTATTTTCAATATTTACAAGCATTTGGAGATGTAGGAACAAAATGAATCCTACAGAATACGTCAGAACTAATTTGACCACTGCAGTCCTACCTTGGTGAACCTGTCTTAAATTGAATTTGATTGCCGCATCATTTTTTTTCCTGGCGGTAACTAGAATTTGAGATTTTATCCATCTGGCATCAAGAAGCTTTTGTATTTGCATTAACAGTAGCAGCGTTTCGGAAAAGTCATTTTGTTTTCCTCAACTTATGTTTACGTTGTGTCAAGCAGTTATCGTTTTTAGTTTTTATGGTCTTGTAAATCTCAGAACAGATGCAAGTATCTGTCAAATGGGCCGCTCTTTCTATAAGTATCCAAGTAGATTTTAAAGTACACGATTTGTTTAATAAGAGTATATAGTCTTATTCAAAAGCTATGTTGACCAGGATATGTTCACAATTTTAAACGTATTTTGAGAAACTTCAAATATCTGTAATGTTTGGGTGATATGAGTTTTATTTTATTAATTGAATAGCATATAAATTCTTCAAATAGCTTTACTAGCAATAACATGACGTGATGTGATTCCACTACTTAAAATGCATGACCCTGAAGAACTTTTTGTTTCATAAAATTTGATTTCCAAATTTTGATTTTTTCTGACGGTAACTGGAACTAGGTCCTTGAGATCAAAACGGTCATCTTGAAGCATTCATTTTTGTTTTATCAGAAGCGAGATTACTAAAAAATAATATTGCGTTCGTCAACTTATTTTCACGACATGTCATGTAAACTACCATTTTGAGTTTTAGTGTCTTGTAAATTTTAGCACAGATCTGCCCATAATTCAAGAAATGGCTAATATGCCATTTTAGTCAAAATAGGAAAAACGTGTTGCATGATTGTTGACACCCTTATTAAGGTACACACTGTATAAAATTTTCAAAATAATGATTTATAGGGGTAAACGGCTTGAAAAACTAAATGGCTAATGTGTAATATAAATGATAAATTGTCTAATGTGCATGATGATACCGAGCGCAGCATCCAATGTGATTTTAATAGAGATTTTCATAGCTATCAATAGTGATGGTCTGACACTCAAGTGGATACAAGCACCAGGTTGTTAATCCAAAGATTCTGGGTTCCATACATTGTTTTATATTATTTATGAATAGCTCAGCGTACTGCAACTTTTAACCAATGCTTTTTGTTGTACAAGGTAGTATTAATTCAGATATTTCTCGGCAACAGCATAGCTAATTACTGCCCATTGTATCCTCTGGCTAATTACTGCCTATTGTTTCGCTTTTGCTGGTGCTACCGAATTGTTGCAGATTATTTAAAGCCATTTGTGTCACAAACTCACAACGCGATAAAAGACAACGTGTGCATGTTAGACAAAACAAATTTCGGATTGTCAAATTTCTCTTGCTTTGTAAATGAAAAATTGGCTACTACGATTAAAAATCATAATTTGAGAAAATTGGCTTCTTATTTTCTCGTTTCAATGCAATGGCATGATTTCGGAATCAACAACAACTATAATGAGTAGTTTAAAAGTTATTAAAATCTAATAAAACTTGTTCTAATAACAAAAACACTATGATTGCATTTTTCTCGAATTCGTGTTGAAGGCACATTAGCCATTTTATGAATTATGGGCAGAGATGCATATTTCTGTTTTACGGGCGGCTCCCTTTATGTGCCTCCAAAATATTGAAATTTACACGATATTTTCTAAGAGTGCAAACCCAGTAGCCCATTTCAGAATGTCTGGAGAGTCACGCCCATTCCGAGGTTACTTTCACACGTAATAAGCCCCGCATGTAAACATGATCGTTTTCATGTGGATAACGGTTAAGTAAACACACTTCCAGGATCAAAAATAATCAAACCTGGCCCGTATATATTGTATATAAATGTTATAACTGGTTGGGTCTCACCATATTCCGCTGGTCCGCTCTTAGACTCACTCTTCTGGAATTGCGTTGTTCCCTTTGCAATAGACTCGTCTCCTTTGTTTGTTGATTTTCTTTGGGTGTACTCTTTTGTTTCCTCTCCTTTTCGTAATATTACCCTTTTGTTGATCTTGAAGTGCTTCAACTTTCCTTTCATGTGGACCCTACATATAATCGTCGCGGTGTTTCGGCTTTTAAAGAGCTGACTTTAGTAGCGCATATCGAGACGCACAATATGTCAACGCAACGCTCGTGGCCATGAAAAATAGAAAAGAACAGGAGAAAGGAGAGAAGTGTTAGTAACTGGTAACTTCCTATGCGCATGTGAGCTTTTCATTATGACATTCTCACGGAGGCCGTTCAGAATGGTACGAAGGATGCATATGAGAGATCATTCCCGATGAGTTTACTCAATACCCCTTTCTTCCGTTCGAGATGTGTCGAAAAGCTGAGATCTTCAAAGAATAAAGTCGTTCGAGCAAAGATACGAAATGGACTGAGGACTTTCAAGTAGCAGAAGAAGCCAAAACGAAATGAAAAACAAGCACCAGGGTCTGTAAATTATACGATAAACTGCTGTGTGGGATATCGGCATGCGTTATTATGGATGATAAATCCTACTTAAAATTTGATTAGGAGACTCTTCCGGGTGAGCAAATCTACACGGTAGGTGCTAGAAAACTATTGACGATGCCAATATGATGCCGACAAAAGCAACCATGATCCTGAAACACAAAAATCCAGTACTGTTTTGGCCGGATTTGGCATCAGTGCATTACGCGAAGGACACGGTAGACTGGTACAACCCCTAACGAAGTCGAATTCGTACCTAAGGAGTCCTCCAAACTGTCCCCAGGCAAGACCAAATGACAATTTTTGGGCTCTAACAAAAGCATATTTGCGCCAGCATGTTTAGGCACCGGATGCCATCAAAACTTCTGAAAGAGACTGGAAAAAAGTATCAAAATCATTGGCAAACAGTCATTTTAGAACGCTTACATGTCCACCTCCATGCAATTGTAGGAGATAGGGAGGAATTAGAATCTACCTAAAAAAAGACACGGGGAACCTACAAAGCCTTCAGTAGATATTATGGAAAAGCGAAGTGAATGGTCGGAGGAATTGTTAAACAAAATGCCCTGTTTGGTGTACAGAACAAAGCATGTATTTAAAAATGATCGTTGGGAGCAGCGCGTCTAAGAAGGTTGAGTGATGCTCCATTTCTCTTCAAATGGTTCGGACTTCACTATAGTCCAATCCCCATATGGTTTATGGTTATAACACCATTACTCACCATGTGAAAAGAGAAGAATGTTTAAAAATAGGTTTTTCCTCTGACTATAGAAAAATGGCCAAAAACTATCGTCATAGCATGTACAGTGAAACATTGGTTTGGAACTTAACAGCATTACAACACATCATTAGGCGATTACAGCCGACAACGCATAAAACCTGACCAAAATGAGAATGATCAAGAAGACGAAGAAGACGATCAAATTAAACTATGCTTTTTTCGAAGCTTAGCAAGTTTAATTTGATGCACATGTTGACATAATGGAATAAGTTCACCTGAACTGTAGATCAAAGCCGCTGAAATTTAATGAAAGACGTATAGACTGTTAATTATGAGTACACTTGAAAATTGCGCCAATTAAAATGGCCAATAGGGTATTATAGGGGTATGTGGATTATAACATTGTTCGATAGTCAATATAATAATATACCGGCAGTTAATAGTTTTTTTTTAAATTCTGACACGTGTAACTATTGAAAAACAATTTCAAAATATTATGAAAAAAATTTGAATGCAAGACAACACCAACCTATTTCACCATGAAACACGCTATAAAAGTCAGACTACCTAAACCAACGAACCAACCATTGATTTCTAACATACCAGGGATGTCATATTCACAGACATGTCTGTAAATTTGCAGACTTTTCATTTTTATTGCAGATTTTTTTAACGATGCAGACATTTAGCAGACATTTTATTAATGTTGCAGACTTTTACAGACATTTGAAATATTTTTTAAATTTCAAATAAAGGTATTCCACGAATTTCGGATTTAAAACGTACGCAGTACGCAGTATAGTATTTAAACGCAGTAAAGTAGATACCGTAAGAAGCTTAGTTTATTTGTTTGAAATATCGTAGGTATCATTTAAAAAAGAAATCCTTGAAGAAACGAGAGCGGTGGGCCACTTGGAGACACAATGGGTCCGGAGATAAGTATTGTATAAGCCCTTTCCGAGGGTAACATGGAGTCCCTACTTATGGTAGTGTTCAATCCGACGCGTGTTCAAACCCATGCGAAAAATTACTGTCAAAGCGTTGGTAATATTGGTCCTTTGCTATTAAGTCACAACGAAAATCAAAGTTCACAACAATACAAATCATGTTTCCAGACATCAGACTTCCTCAAAAAAAAAAAAAAAAATTCTCCTATGGTCAGGTAGAAACTTCTCAGAAGTATTGGAAGCAAGCTGTTCATGCAAGAAGAACCTTCAAAAATTCAGTATCGAAGTTCAAGATCATACTTACCAGAATTTCAAGACAGAACTTCTCCAAGAATCAGGAGAGGATTTATCAGTGCTTCAGGAAGAAGTGGAGGGGAGAGGAATTCTCTGAAGTTTAGAAATTTTCAGAGGTTTTGGAGTTCTTCCCAGAAATTCAAGATTGAACTTCCAGAAGTTTAGAAAAAAAACTTCCCCAAATTTCAGACGAGAGCAAGAAGGGCACTACCTATCATTTCTCAAAAAATCTGGAAAAAAATCCTCAGGACGATGTGTCATAGAAGTTGAGGAAAGAACTTCTCTCAAGTTCAGGAAATAACTTCCCAGAAGATTCAGAAGAAACTTCTCGAAATGTTAGTTGGATCTTCCTAGAAGTATTTGGTAGCTTTTCCAAATCAGAACAAGCTCAGGAAAAAACTTCCCTCAATTTCAGAAAGAAACCTACCTCTAGGGTCAAGAAGGAATTTTCCAAAAAATCAGTAAAGACTCCTCAAAAGTTCACAAAAGTACTTCTCAGAAATTTCGAAGAGACTAAAAGTGCAGTTGGAACTACCTAGAAGTGCTAGAGAGCTTCCCCAAAGTTCCGAATCAAACATTCCGGCATTTAAGAATGAGAACTGCTCGAAGTTCACAAAATCTAAATTTGTTATGGTAGATTCTTTTGATATAATCAGGAAGAAACTTTCCAGAAGTATAGGGGATCTTTCTAGTAGCTCAAGCAGGAAATTCTCAGAAATTCACGAACAAACTTCCCTGAAGTTCAGGACAATACCAATGACTATACTTTCTGAGGTTCAGAAGAGATTATTTCGGCAGTTCAGAAAAGAACTTTTCAGAAGTTCAGGAAGATACTTCTAGCAATTTTTCAAGAAATTCTGAAGAGTACTTTCTCAAAGTTTTGCAGAAACTTTTCTCGTAGTTCAGGATGGGACTTATCAGAAGTTTAGAAATTAACTATGTTCAGGAAAAAAATTACCAAATGTTTCTGGAAGGTAAGGGGGAGGGGTTCTTAAATGTGAATTTCGAAGAAAACAAGGAGTGACTGCCAAGAAGTTCATGAGGAATTTTGTCTGAAGTTCAGGAGGAAACTTCCCAGAATAAAGCAAACAGCCTAGCAGAAGATCAGGAGAGAGTTTCCCTGAAATTTAAAAGATAATCACTGACTAACCGAAGAAACGATTGAACGTCATTTCCTAGAATTTCATTTCCCGGAATGACGTTTCCCGGAATATATCAATTCCCGGAAAGCACCATTTCCCGGAAAAGTTAATTTTCTTTTTTTTCTCAAATATTAAACTGAAAAAAAATGAAGCTTTAAAAACCATCTATATATTTATGTATTGAAATTTATTGGAAACAAGGTAAAAGACAAAACTTGATTTATTCTGTAAAATTAATTCAAATGCTTGGACATGGAAACCGGGAAACGGTTTTCCGGGAAATGTCATTCCGGAAATGAACTTCCGGGAAAAGAAATTCCGGAAATGACGTACAATCCGAGGAAGCAGCCTATACAAAAATCATTCATATGACCATAATGATATTAATGATCATGAGTGATGAGACCATATTAAAATATGGTACACCATCAATGGTTATTATTGAATCAAAAAAATCTGTTGAATTTATCAAATGAAAACTAAATTTTGATTTTTAAATACAAAACTGGAAAGAGCCTTACAGGGGAAAAACTGGGAAAAATTGTCATCTATGCGAATGCCTCAAGCTTCAGTGTCACTTTAAAAATATGAAACAATAGTGTAAGGCTGCATACAATCCAAGAAAAAGATGCAGACATGTTTACGCTCTCTGATTACGTCTTTTCGTTGAAAGAAGTCTAATTTTCTATAAAAAAAATTTACAGACATTTATAGACATTCCCAGACATTTCAAATTTTTATCACAGACATTTGAAAAAAATATCTGGCATCCCTGTAACATACATAAGTTGACATTAATGTCATAATGGGAGCCGTTTTTAAGTGCCGGGAGCCCTCGTTACCGAAAATAGCTGATAGCTGTAACTTTATACTTATTATTTAGGTATCTTCTCACGAGTCACCATGTTCTAGTGAGATCAACCACGGATTCAGTAACATGTTCTACTAAAAGCAGGATCGTATCCCATGTCATAAACAATAAAGCTTGACAACTCGACGTGGAGCGTTTTTTTTCCACTTACATTTCGAGTCATACAAGTAGAAGAAGATCAGTCAGTCATTCTTGCAACCACCAGAGAGACGTTTTTTTTTAATTTATAGTAAAATATTCCTAGCTGTTTGTATTGTTTTCGTACAATGCACGAATCTTATTTCTGTATTAACAAATGCTTCGTGCTTTTGACAGTTGCGCGTGTGCCGTATGAAGCTTCATAAAAAGTACAAATCAGTTTCGTTCCAGAACAACGAATGGATTCGTTAGTTTTTCCTTCGATTTCGTAATATAAACTGTAATTCATTTTCAGTGTAAGCAGATCAATTATAATTTGGCAACAGCTGTCCGTAGAAAGCAAACATCCTCAACATTCGCTAAGGACGCTCTTCCTCTTCTACTTAATCTACCGGCATTGTGCATTGCTGGGTATTGACCCACTGTTGAATCGTCACCTGTTTGACCAAAATTTGGATTTCTACCTAAAACAAAAGTATTACAGAAAAGAAGCTGGAGCAAAAACAATTGACTTGCAAGCAGTGTGCGAAAACAGGATCTGCACACTATCTCCAAAACACGAATAACAACCAATTAGATAACAATACAGTATTGCTTGCTTATAATAAGGCAATGTCATGTCTGAATAAGGCATTTGCATGGCCCAATTGAATGAAATTTCCTGATCTGATAAAATGTAGGAAGATAAGATAGTGTGTGATCTGGCAAAAACGTGTAATCTCCAGAAGATGTAAACTGAACTTTCAGCATGCGTCAATTGTATTTGATCGATCTCTGTTCAAGTAATACCTTATTATTCATTTTACGTACTATTGATTTTGCGACAAAGCCATTGATTTTGCGCCATTGATTGTTTGTGTTTGTTTTTTGGTCTTGAATATCCGCTTATCTGATTAAATTTTTCGTTTATTGAGACAAAACAAATCTTCCGTTTATTTAGGTTTTAAATATTTTCATTTTGCTGACATGATTAAAGACGCAGAAGGCGTTTTTACAGTAGAAGAAAATGAAAATCACCCACCAATCATGAGCTGTATCGTATGGGAATGAGCTGTGCCTTAACAGAAATCTGTGCGGAACCTATCACGATGTCAATCTCCACCCCTGTACGGTTTTCTTGCACGAGTTTTGGTCACCGAGTACTGTTTATCGCTCCGGTTCGGTGCCTTCTTGACGTTGTGCACATGTAATCCAGAACGTTTCATTGTTTTCTGCACAAAACAAACTGAAACTTTCACCTTTTTCGCAACATCCCTGATCGAAATGTTGGGATAACGCTTAAATTGGTTCAATACCATACTCGCCTTCTCCGGATTTGATGTGCCACGTTTTTTGCCACTACCATTTTTCCGTTTGGTTGTCTT